>VDFB02023913.1:0-54068 GCA_007258455.2 Sequoia sempervirens | reverse complement strand
AGTAGTAGATTGCCTCACTAAATATGCACATTTCATTGCATTATCAAATCCTTTTATATAGCAAGTGCAATGGTGAAATATTTTTTGGAGAATATCCAAAAGCTACATGGTACACCTAAGGTTATTGTTAGTGATCATGATCCTATCTTCACTAGTCACTTTTGGAAAGATTTATTCTCAGGTTTGGGTACTCAATGGCTCGTAGCTCTTCATACCATCCTCAATCAGATGGGAAAACTGAGGTTGTTAATAAGTGTTTGGAAGGATATCTACATTGTTTCACTTCAAAGAAATAGTCTCAATGGGTAGATTGGCCACCACTTGCAGAATGGTGGTATAACACTTATTTTCATAGCTCATCTAGAATGTCTCCATTTTTGGCACTTTATGGATATCATCCTCCTTCCATCACATCATCAATAAAGGTGTCACCAAGAGTTTAGGAAATAGAGGACCACTTGCTTCATCAATAATAGGTACTTTCAAGACTCAAGGTGAATTTAGCCATGGTACAAAATCGAATGAAACAATAGGCAAACCAACATCGTAGTGAAAGAAGTTTTGAAGTTGGGGATTGGGTCTTCTTGAGATTGTAGCCTTATAAGAAAATATCACTAGGGAAACAAAAAAAATAATAAGTTGTCTCCAAGGTATTATGGGCCATACCAAATCATGCAAAAGATCAGTAGTGTTGCCTACAAGCTAGAGTTGCCACCAACAACAAAGATACATCCAATTTTTCATGTTTCTTTTTTGAAGAAGGTAATTGGGCATAATATTACAACTCAAACAACACTACCAGAGCTTGATGAAGAAGGAAGAATCATTTTGGTACCAGAGTGCATTCATCAAACACCCACAAAGTAGCTAAGGAATATAACTCTCACTGAGTATCTCATCCAATGGAAAAATTTACTAGTTGACGATGCCACTTGGGAGGACAAGGAGTTCATTAAAAAGAATCCAAACTTAATTAGCATTGATGAAAATGCTTCTTTGAAGAAGGGGGGCATGCTACGCCCTTAATATTGGTGTACATCAGGTTATGAATAGTTGGCTTGTGGCTATCTTAACTCTTAATTAATTCATATTATCATTAGTATATTGTTCTTTAGTTGTTTAGGTCGGCCTAAGACTTATATAGGTGTGTCTAAGTCAACCTAGGTGATATCCTAGGAATAAATAGGTATATATAGGAGGTTGTGAGTCTTATTTCATCATCATTTTGTGAAGTGTGTTCTCATTAGAGATATTTGGAGGTTTTCCCCTTCGAAGTGGCTTGCTATTCTCAAGTACTTGTAGCATATTTCATGTCATATTCTTCTATTGTGCAAGTTATTTGATAACAATGTTCAAGATGTTCTAAGGGTCTAGTAAGAGGGTTGTATCTTGATTTCATTTTTGGTGTCTTGTAACCTTTGTAGAACCATGTGTCATGTGAAGGAAGTTTTGAGTCAAATGGATGAACAAGTAGGAGCATGCTTTGTTATTTCAAAAACCTTTGAAATTGAATTTTCCTCTAATTCAAATTAGTATTAGAGCATAGGTCTCATCTGAAGAGGGGAGAGGAAGTGTGAAGTGAAAAAGTGAACAAAATTCCTCCAAAAGGGAAAACCATTGCTAGGGAAGTGAATGAGTTGAAGTTCAAGCATGTTGGAGAGATGAGAGAGTTGAAGGAGAGGCTTGTTGCTTTGGAAACAAGTCAAAAAAGAGGTATGGTCATGGGTGATGAAAGTGAATCTGAAGAAGAAGAAGAGGAGACTGAGGAAGAAGAGGAAGAGGAATTGGATCTTGATGATCAGAGGATGGCTAAGTTACTAAGAGCAGTCAAGAAAGATAAACCAAAGGAGAATATTGATGTACCTAAGTATGGAGGTAATTCAAATGATGAAGAACTTTTAGATTGGATTGCAACACTTGACAATTATTTTGAGTGTGAGGATGTACCTGAGGAGCAAAAGGTGAAGATTGCAAAAACAAAATTGAAGGGTCATGCATAGTTATAGTGGGATTATGAGAAATCTAAGAGGAGGAAGAAAGGTAAGCCAAATATTTTTTCTTGGGACAGAATGGTGGCTAAGATTAAAGGTAATTTCTTAGGTCATCTGATTATGTTGTTCAAATATTTAAGAAACTTCGAGGTCTAAAACAAAAAGAAATGGATGTCAAATCCTAGACTGAAGAATTTTATAAGTTGATTATAAGGGTAGGTCACATGGAGAAAGAAGTGGAGAAGGTTTGTAGATATTTGAGTGGATTGAGATTCAACATCCAAGATGAGTTAACTTTGGAAAATCCAAGAACGGTTGAGGGGTGCTATCAAATGGCAATAAGGGTTGAAGAAAAACTAAAGAGAAGGCAAGACAAAAAAAACCAAGGCTAGAGGTAGCAATACTAGAGGAAGAGGTTCATTTTCAAATTCAAGGTAGTCCTATGAAAGTCAAGAAGATACAAGCAAGGAAAAAGAACAAGTTGCTGATTAGAGAGGTGGATTTAGAGGTGGTAGATCAGGTTTTAGAGGCAGATTTGTAGGTCAAGGAAGAGGCTCACAAGGATTCACAAGAAGGTGCTATCAATGAAAAAACTTTGGACACCAAGCATGGCAGTGCAATGAAGGTCAAGCCTCTAGCTCACATGGAGGTCAAAGAAGAGTTCGAGTGGTGCAAGAAGATGATAATGAGAGTGTAAACTCTCTATCACAACATGTTGCTCTTGAAGTTGGACAATCACTAATGATAAGAAGAACACTCATCAACGCATCAAAGGAGGAGACATCACAAAGGAAACTCTTAAAAACAACTTGTAAGTGCATGGGTAAGGTATGCAAGTTTGTAATTGATTCAGGAAGTATAAATAACATGGTGTCTAATGAGATGGTTGAGAAACTCAAATTGCCTAGAATACCACATGATACTCCTTATAAAGTTTTTTGGTTGAATGAGGGTCAGTATGTTTTGGTTAATGAGCAAGCTTGGGTGGAGTTTAGTATAGGTGGGTACAAATATAAGATTCTATGTGATGTGTTACCTATGGATGTGTGTCATTTGTTTCTAGGGAGGCCTTAGAAATTTGATAGGCATGCAATGTATGATGGTAGAAGAAATACCTATGAGATTGAAAAGGATGGAATCTCTTTTAATTTGAAACCCTTGAAAGAAGATGATAAAGGACAAACTAAGCAAGCTAATGTGATGATGGTGGGAAGAAAATAATTCATAAAGGTGGGTGAAGAAGAGTAGATGAACCTTGCAGGCATCAATTCAAAACTTGGCAGTAGTATGACAATAGACATGAAGAGTGATTAGATTGTGGAGGGAAATGATATTGAGTTGGTGTCAAAATCTAATTTTTTGAAGGTCAAAGATGAATTTATTCTTGGGATTCAAGATTGGCTTAACAGGTATGTTGATGTGATGATGGAAGGGGTGTTTTGTTCATTATTTTCAGAACTAGATAGTGATCATTATATTTCTATCAAATCATAGGTTAAGAAACTTGAGAAATAAAAATTCATATGGTTAGAGCATTAGATGGAAAAGGTGGAAGATAGAGGTGCATAGAACAAAGGTAAGTTGCAAGGGGAAAAGAGCAAGTTTAAGCACACAATGGGATTAAAGAAGAAGGTAGATCATTACAAGAGAGGGAGAGACATGGTATTAGGTAAAGAGGAAGATTTGACAACATTTCTAGATAAGGGAGGAACCATAGATCATTCATCAAGTGAAGAGAAACATTCTCTTGTGGAGAACTAGTCAAAGCCAAAGAATAATGCTAATTTTCAATACCTGGTTCATTGGAAGGGTGTACCACCTAGAGATGCCACTTCAAGGTTAGAGTATGATGTTATCAAGAATGATTATATTGTTGCACAGTCCTCAAGGGGACTTGAGTTTCTTTTTTCCCAGTAGTATAGTTTTCTTGATGTTAAAGGAGGTTAAGTGTTAGGTTTTGTTTAAGTTTGTGTTTATTTGATGTAATAAGGTCATTTAAGACCATGAATCATGTTTTAGAAGTTTTTTTTGATCACTAGGAGTGATAGGTAGTTAAGTTGTCAAATGTTGTTAATTTTGTAAAAGTTGTCATGTTGCAAAAATTGCAAAAACCAAGAAATGAAGGGTCACAAAGGTAAAAAAAATGTAAGAAGTTGGTTGGAATTCAAAATTTGGTTTTTAAGCATTGTGTGGAGGTTAAATAGGTATTGGGATTCCAAATCAAAGGTTGTTGAAACATTTTTGGTGTGGATTATAATAAAGAAGTTGCCAATTTTATGCATTTCTAGCGTTTACTCCATTCTTAGGAATTTTACGGGTTCGTACTCTACTTTCATGTTGTGAATTTGATTTTTTTTTATGAAACAATGAGTTAAATTCCTAATGCAATTGGTGTGAGGAGAGTTCATTAAGTTTGAAGCATTTTAGATTAATTTGTTTGTAGACCGCTTGAAACCCTAAGTTAGGGTATTAAAGTCAATAAAAATGATGTAATAGAAATTCCACTAAGTATAAAATGCCAAAACCTGGTGGAATGGTAGATTTATGTGTAGGTTTTGATTTCATGAAGTTTCTGGGGTTGGTGTTGTTGTTGGAACGTGCAAGATGTTAGAGTAAAGGTTTTAATTTAATCATGTTGATTAAATTACCTTTATTCCTCTCTTAAGATTTCACTTTATGCACACATATTAGTCATTTAATAATTAATATTTAATTATTAAATGCACTCACCTTAGGGTTAGGTTTTCCTTTCCGTGTTGATCTCCTTTATAAGGATTGATCTCTTGTATTGTATTCTCCTCTTGATTCATTTTTTCTCTGATAATACATCTTGCACATTGTCAAAGCCAAAACCATTGTTTTGTTCTCTCTCTTTCTCTGTGATAGGTTTCTTGCATGCAGGTGTTCTTTGGGTTCAGTGGATTTGGATTTCTCAAATCCTACACAAGAAGCATATGAAGGGACTAATTTCCCTTTGTAACAGTCTAAAATCCTAGCTGTAGGTGTGTTTTGTTAAAAAGGAGTTGAATCCAAGAGTTTCAAGACCATTGAAGGTTTGGTGAAGTCCTTGAAGAAATGTTAAAGACCTTAGAATCCATTTGGAATATTTGTGAATCTTTTTGGTGTCAAACCCTAGCACCTACAAAGTCACTTGCACAATTAGGTCATCTTATAGCAGTAGGACAATCAAAATTTAGAGTTTACTTTTCAAAGCAACCCCATTTCATTTCTTCATATGTTTAAGAAGGACATAAAGGGTACTTGAATCTGTGCCTTTTTTTTGGAGATCCCACCTATTTGGTAAGTTGTGCCCGATTTTGTCATTTGAAATACTACTAGCAAATAGACCTCTTATGAGTTAGTGATGGGAAAAGTGAAGGATTAGTGTTTTAGGAGACCTCCCTTGGTCTAAGCCTATCATTCTTATGATTCTCAATGTGTTCTAGGGTTAGTAAGATGGTTGTATCTTGATTTCATTTTTGGTGTCTTGCAACCTTTGTAGAACCATGTTTCATGTGAAGGAAGTTTTGAGTCAAATGGATGAACAAGCAAGATCATGATTTGTGCCTTTTAGAAACCTTTGAAATTGCCTTTTCCTTTGCATCATTACTATTATGCTATTATGATATGCTTTGAATACTATTCAACTATGTCTTTGTGCTACACTTTTATGATATGAATAAAATAAATATTTCCAGTCTCATTTTGAGTCAATAGTTATGTGTAATGGAAGTACCACACAAATGGATTTATTTTGAAGTTGTGAAATTACCACATGTGATCTAAGTTAATCATAGGAACACCCGAGAGCTGGCCACTCGAGGGATCTAATAAAGTAGATAAGTTTTTTTCCTTGTTAATACTGTTACTTTCATTTTGTACATGTTGAATTTAGATGAATGTTATCTTGTATCAAGCTCTGTACTCTTGCAGGTCATAGTTTCAAGTTTGTAATCTTTAAGTTCTATTACTTTAAAATTCTAGAGCACCTACTCTTGTTGTTAGTTATAAGTCATTAAGTGTACTTTCTGTCAATAGTTAATCATTAGTGCTAGTTTACTTCATTTAAATTTTACATTTTAAATGCAAGTATTAATTCCTAGGTAATTTACTTGCTTTCTAGAATAATAATTTGAATGCTTTCTAGTTTAAATTTTGTTTACAACCATTTTAAACATTCAAAAAATTTGAGAGAGATGGCCAAGAAATCCCCTATTGCATACATCCTTTGAACACTACCCAATTGACATAATTGATATATTTCTAACTAAAGTGTTAGGACCTTATGATAGCATGTTAGTATAGCTTTGGTATGGTTGTACGAATGGGAGTTGAACTTAGGCATGACTTTCCCATAGTCACTTTCTTGTGTGTGTGAGTGCATACTAGTCACGTGCATATGTGTCTCACCTCTCTAGGGGCTCACCTAGTGGATGACCTAAGGTTCCATTAGCCCTTGTGAGCATACATTTGGTTTGCATCATGGACATTGTGTTCCACTTGTAAGCCACTCTTTTTGGATACTCACCCAGTAGACTGCATGAAGTTCTCAGAGTGAGTGTGCATTTTTGGACAAACAAATTAGATATGATCCATAATGTGTAGGAAAAACGGTCGAAGCTTGATCCACCCCTTCTTTTGTTCTTTATTTTCTTCATGTCTTTGGTAGTGTATGCTCATTCCTTGATGTTGCTCCTTACATTATTGACATTTGTGTCCTTTTGCACCTATGTTGGTATGTTATAGGATATTAGATCATGGGGGCTTGGCCATCTCCTTTGATCTTTTTCATCCTATACCATCTGCATCAGTACACTTGGAGCCCTTTTGATGTGATTTTTTCTACTTTAGTGTGAGTTTGAAGCAATTTCATCCTCTCACTAAACTAGGGGCTAAATGTAGTGATAAAAAAATATCCCTCTACATTTTCACACTTTTTTGAGCCCTCCCTATTGAATTAAGCATAATTTTACCTTGCTTTAGTGTTGTAATGTGTTTAACACATTCACATTAAGTCTTGGGCCCTTGTAAACTAAGTGAACCTAGTTGTGCCTTATTTAGGGTGTTGTAAAGTGTACCTTTACACTTTCAAACTAATCTAGTGTTTTCATTAATAAATTCGGCTTCTTTATGCCCTAATTGGCCATATTTAATGCATCTTTCCATGATTAATTCTAACATTTGCAAACATCTAATCATAATTCATGTGTTTTTGGATTGTATAGCCTAGATGTAGTGATTTGGGACTCATACGCCACCTTGGTTGTATGGGTTCCACCTAAGTTTCAGGGCTCCAATCTATACTTCACACTAATCTAAGCATTTCTTGAAAAATGTGTCCCAAAGCCTAGTCTAATGGGACTCATATGCCACTTTTGGCGTATGAGTCTCATGTGGCTTAAACCTAAATTAAATTAAAATTCTTGGTGGGATTTTATTCTCCTATATCTATTGTCGGCTTCTAGTGTTGTAATTTTAGGAAATTTGGCATAAACATGTATAAATACAAGGTTTTTTCACTCATTTTCAGCTAAGACTTTCAAGAGAGCATTCTTAATATCAGTTTTGTGATTACAAGAGTTCACAAGAGTATTCAAGGATATTCAAGAGCATCTTTAATGCATTCAAGGGAAGATTTCTCCATCATTTGCTACAACAATTCAAGATCTATCATCACATCAAGATCATAATGCATAAAAAATGTTGTCAAGCTAGTGTTGTGATGTAGCATTGAAAATCCATTTGCAAACATTGTTTCATATCCATATTCAAGATCAAGATCTACATTCTACATGGCCACTTCATGTTAGATCATTGATTTACATCTCAAGACATTATTCAAGGTATCATTGTTCATATTTCATGTTTCATGTTCATATTTTATTGTTTCATCACAAGGTTTAATTACCTAAATGAGGTTTGACCAAGGCAAACCCCTATTTCCTAACAAATCAACAAGTTTTTCACTCGAGCTACATGTGTAATTGAAAATCTAGGCGTCTTGGAGCTTGAAGGATATTTGAAGATTAAGTTACAAGATTATTGAAAGTTGTCTAAGTTATTACAAGGTTACTATCTTCATGGAAAGTCACCTACAAGTTGCAAATCAGGGTTTCTAACTTGAAAACAAAGCTTGGAAGCAAGAATAGATATGGGAGGAGTATGTGCAGGATCATGATGGGCCAAAAAGTGGTAATATGATGGGTATGTGTAGGGTATGTGGATGACGACCTTTTTTTACCCAAAATTGATGAAAGGAAAAGGGTTTTTAAAGGAGATTCTAGGCTTTCCACCAATATAAATTATGCTTTACTTTGAATTTAATAAATAATTATTATTTATTTTCTATTTGAATTATGACTAAAGTCCTGATTGATAGGTTGATTGAAGAACATCTATAGCTTTCAAACGGTATCACATTTTATGCTTCGCATACTATAGGATTAAAAAAAATGAATTTCATGAAGTTTTGACCAAGTTAAGGTGGTCAGACATATGAGTTTTTATATTTTTTAAAAGATGTAATAAAAAAGTCATAATTAATTATTTACTTGGAAAAAAATTACAAAAAAATATGCATCACATCGATACATGAGTCCTCTACTTATATCTAAAATATTATAATTTTTTTTTATCATTTTATTGTGGTTAGGGTGGTCAGACTGACACCTAATTCTTATTTTCTCTGAAATTTAAGTACTACTGCAATGAAATTTTAAATTTTCACCAAATAGATGTTTTTTAAAAATAAACCTAGTATTTTAGAAATTACATTCAATTTTCTATAGATTCTATTCTTACATATTTTTGAAATAATATAGATAACTTATTCAATTTTTTATGTCAAGTTTCCTAACTCTGATTTTTTTGAATTTTATCGCCACTTAAGGGCCTATTTTTTCTATGATGATCCTGCACATACCCGGAGATCAGATTCTTGTCTTGACCCTCTAGAAAACTAGAGTGGGACCGATATGCCACTTGTGGCATATGAGTCCAATTATATCACATTTTCTAGATTTCAGTGAATTCAGATCAACCATTGTGAGATTCCAATTTTGGCACAAAAACCCTAGTCTAGGACTAAATCACACAGACTGACATATGAGTCCCAGTGGGCACCAAATAGTATGTTTTCAAGGTTTTGGAGCTGGACTTGACCTCATCATTCTTCCAGGTACACCTTTGTACTTTTCCATCTTACTATTATGATTTGCATTCATTTCTAGGTCATTTATTTAAGTCTTGCACATCACTAGGTTTTACAATTGGGTTTTGCATGTTATTAGTCTTTCTAAGCCCTATCTTGGTGGTGAACCTTCTTTTAGTCATTAATCACATCCTAGGATACCTTATTGCAAGATCTCTTTCCCTCTTTCTATCCTTGAATGAAAGTTGAAGGAAATAGGTCCTAAACCCTAACTTGTGTTTCATCTTCCCAAAAGGTGGGGCACCTTATTTCTATTGTTTCACAATATAATACACCAACATTTCCCCCATATTACATTATTCCTACAAATGTAACCCATAAAATCTCTTATTCACCTTCTAAGGGACCTCCCCTTAAGGTTTACATGACAAAACTTGTTGACTACAAAATATGTATACATTCTTGAGAAAATTTTCCTTTTGAAGAAACAAATCCTAAATTAGGTGAAACTCCTCCAGAAGCTCCAATTTGAATTTCTGAGTTCTTCCTCCATGAACTCCTGAACCGTAGACCTTAGTTATTGGACAACCACCCTTGACAGGTTGTCTCCTCGACCCTCTTAAAGGTATAACACTTGGTCCCTGATCATAATTACTAGACAACCATCCTCGACAGGTTGTCTCCTTGAGCCTCGCAAAGGTGTAATCCTTGGTCATAGTCTTGTGAATTTTTTAGGAAAGAATCTATACTGAGCTCTTCACCAAACCCCTTAGCTATTTCCAAAAGAAAACTTCACAATACATGTATCTTCAAATATGTTAGCAATAACAAAGAAAAGAAAAGAAAACCAAAAATGCTTCTCATACAAAGCATCATCTCAAAGCGAGAAGCTAACTTGAGATGATGGAAATTCCTCCATCCTTCGGTGCCACTAGCCTCAAATTTGATCTTTTTACACTTTATCTATTTAATATCTTGAATTAGTCTTTGGAAGCTTTATCAGAGGTTGCAACGATAGTCCCAATCTAAATGAAATTTATAATTTTCTTATTTTTAATGTAATGACTCTTGATATGGCCAAAGAAGATTCCCCTCTTTGGATCTAGCTTCACCAAAAACAATTCAAATCTCATCATAAATTCACTCTCGTGAACAAAAACAGTAAGAAGATAGATTAATTTGAACTCCATGTTGTGTGCTTCACTTATTACAAAGAAAAGATCACCTTTTCTAATTGGGTGATAAACTTCCAACAAATAGAGTTTGAAATAGGAATCAAACAAATTCATAGTGACACTCTTGACAGTATTATCAAAGTGAAAAATATGAATGCACTTACCATGTTTAACATCAGGACATTCATGAATAATAACCACATCTCCCATATCCATACAAAATATAACATTCTTTGCAATCACTAGAAGAACAACATATTCCAACTCAATAGTTTCAACATTGAAACTGATAGTGGGAATGGAATTAATGATAACATCGAGTTTCAACAAGTACAAAATAGTAGTCTTACTAGCATCTAGACCTGTCATCAAAATACACATCTTCTTGAAATAAAAAAGATACTCGAAACAAACATGATGCATCGAGTCTTCTACATAGGAGTGTGTCCTTTGTAGATCTAGCAAATGATTCATGTCTTCATTATGACAGCAGGCACTTGTCATACTCCATTATTCTAGTTCTTGATATAATCCCCTACTCATGAATTTCATCTTAGATCCCACACCATATTTTTCACAGTATTTCAAGAGCCTCAGACAAAGAATTTATACATTCTTGAAGCTCATTCCAGTCAAACTTGAAATTTCTTCTATGCCAATCTTGCACATGCCAATAAAAAATTCATGCCAAGCAACTTATTTTGATCACATATGAACACTAATGTCTCTAGATTCTTGTGCAACAATAGATTGGTGGTACAAATCAGTTATTTTTCTACACAAGTTTCATCCCATAGGGTGTAGAGGTATAGGATTCCACACTTCCTTGACCACTTGAAAGACCACACCAATTTCCAAACTGTAAATAAAACATTACACCATTCTTTTCATTTCCTGCTCTGGACGTTAGAATCCTTTATATGCTTAGCTTGCTCTAGATTGACTTGAATAGAATCACATACTGTGCAACTTAAGATAAATGCAACCTTCCTATTGATTCCATAATCATTGTTGTAGGTGTGTGGATCTATTTCGCTCTGATACCATATGAAAGAAAAATATTGAATTTCATTGAATTGAAGACATTGATTTGATATTACATCTACATTTATAGAAAGTAGGAAATGGAGTGGTTGAGGAATAAAGCGGTTGAATTGATACAACTAAGTAACTATATGCAACTGATTAAAATTTAAGTAATTATATGTAGTCGATTACAATGCAATACACCAACAAGGTTGGCATCTATAAGACACTTGTCAATTAACCTCATAGGTGGATTGCACCATCCTTTCCTATATATGCAAGGTTTTGTACTCATTGAAGTTTGGGTCATCTACATATAATCATTTGAATTTTTCATTGCCATTTTATCTCCTAGATTCTCTTAATTCTAATAATAAACATATGCTTTGAAAAATTCAAACATCGCACTTTATTTTCTAATGAAAAACCTTATAAATCTACATCAATATCAAGAACATATATTTATAACATTATTTTCTATTGTGAAAATATCCTTTTAGTCCATCACCCATCTTAAATGGGATGTTTCCTTCCCAAAACCAACCACTTGTCTTATACAAGATGTTTCCTTCTTGAAATGAGACATGATCGAAATCCATCCTTTAGTGCTTTCCATACCTTGCTTTAAAATATGTTACTTCTATGTTTCTATTCATTTTTTCTTGTCTTTTTCTTTTTTTTTATCTTTTTTATCTTTCCTTTTGATATCTTTTGACCCATACTATTTGTACTCAAGGTCTCCATGACCTCTTTATATCATGGTATGCTTTGAATGGAATACATTGGGGGAAAGTTCTATTATTTTTTTGTTTTTTGTTTGATGGTTCTCTCATCACAAACCCATTGAGATCATCAAATACCTCTTGAATGATGTGGAATCCTATCATATATTATTTTCTTGATAGTCAATCCATAAATTGAATACATTGTCACCTTCTTCTTATATACCCTAGTAGATAAAATCTATTTTTATATTAAATAAATGGTTACTAAACTCAAAGTCAATATAACACATAAGCACCATTTCATCCATAGGTATGTTTCCTACATTTATCTTTTAATATTTTTATTCCACCATTTTTTGTCTTTCATTTGACATTTATGTTTACATCTTCCCTTGTTTGGGAGGTCACCCACATAATTTTCACATGGATAATATCTTGAGGGAGCATCAATCATCTCATATTTTTTTATTTTCCAATTCTTATCTGATTAGGGTATTGTCATCATTTTCATTTTCTCTAATTTCATCTTCTCAACTAATTTTATTTTCTTTGAAATAATTCACTTCAAGCATTTCTTCAAAGAGTGGTAAAATATAGACACTAAAATTATTATCCCGATCATCTAAGGGAAGAAATATGAATGATATTCATTTGATAAATTTGAGATACATTTATACATGCAATACAATGAAGGAACTTAAGAAGTTGAATGTGAAGTTGATGAAATGGTTTAACTAAAATAGAAACTTCCCACTAACAATGTAATAGAGTTATGCTAACATTTCCCCCTTATTACATTGTTCCTACAAATGTATCCCCTAAAAGCTCTTATTCACTTTTCCCAGGGAACCCCCCTTAAGGCTTGCATAACAAAACTTGTTGAATACAAAATGTATATACATCTTTGTGAAGATATTCCTTGAAGAAACAAATCCTAAATCAGGCAAAGCTCCATCAAGTTTTCTCTTAACCATCATAAAGGTGTAGCCCCCAGCTAAACTCTCGATTTCTTCCTCCCATGAACTCCTAAATCACAAATTCCTCAAATTATTCAACAATAATCCATATTGAGCTCTCCAAATACATGGATCCATCAAGTTGTTTGATGACCCTCAGAAGGGTATAATCTAGATCATATCCTCAAGTGCTCGCTCGACAACCATCCATAATGAGCTCTATCCACCAAACCCTTTATTTGTCTCCAAAAATTAAACATCACTATATGTATTCTTCAAATTTGTCAGCAACAACAAGAAAAATCAAAACAATAAAGACAAAAATGCTTCTCTCGCAAAGCATCATCTCAAAGCGAGAAGCTAACTTGAGATGATGGAAATTCCTCCATCCTCTAGTGCCACTAGCCTCTAATGTGATCTTGTCACACTTTATACATTTGGTATCTTGGATGAGACTTTGGAGGCCTCATAATTTGTAAAAAGGATAGGAACAATTATTATAATTTGAATAACATTTATAATGTTCTTATTTCTAGTGTAATCACCCTTGATATAGTCAAACAACAATCCCCTCTTTGAATTTGGCTTCTCCAAAAGAAATTCAAATATCATCATAAATTCACTCTCTCTCGAATACCAATAGTAAGAAGATAGATTTCTTTGAACTCCATGCTATGCATTTCACTTCTTAAAAAAAAAAATCACCATTTTATCACTGAGTGATAAACTCCCAACAAATAGAGCTTTAAATATGCATCAAACAAATTCATAGTAATACTATTGATGGTATCATCAACGGAAAGAACATGAATGCACTTACCAAATTTAACATTAAAAGAGATTGGTGAACATAAACCACGTCTCCTATACAAATATTTACAATTGAATGCACAACCTTGTTCATTCTAATCTCATCTTCAAGAGAAATATAAATTGTATCCTTCCTCCTGTTTCCCTTAAGGACGAGTGTGTCTTCACGAAACAATTGTAAATTTTCCATTGTGTCTAAGTGCAGACAAACAACCAAGTTATAATCGTTAATGTCTTTGTCCACATTTATTGTTGACCACTAGATTGAAGACAACAATGTCAAATCTCTCAACTTTAAAATACTAATTGAACCAAAATCTCATAGACTCTGGGAGAAATCACTAGCAGTATTCACAATAGAACATCACTCCTTCATGCTCTTATCTTTAAGCCCATTCTCTCTCTAAACATTCAACTCTAAAAATTCAACAGCGATTACAGGATCGATTCCATTTATTTATTTCTTCAAGAGCATATGCATTTAAGAATGACACACCTGAAACTCTGTAAATTGATCAGAAGAAACAAACTTATCACTCCTTCAACCTGCATATGAATGGAATGACAATCTACACCACATATTTAGTGCCCAGCAATGGATGGCTCGCCCTGCTATACCTTAGCATGTTTTGAAGTGTACAGATCATCATTTATTACTCGTCATTAATTTATTACTGATCCTTTATTCATTTATCTCTTCATTATTAATATTCATTTAATATTTTCTTTATCAATTTAATTAAATAATATTTTATTATATAATTAAATACAAACTAATTATCCACTTTCAAATAATTTCCATTTTTTATCCATTCATCAACTCAATCCTTACTGATCAATTAATATAGTCTCCATTTGAAAACCTTTCCTCCATCCATCAATTAACTTAGTCTGATTTTAGAATTTCAATTTTTATTTAAATTATTCAACTTAGTCTTTCAATTGAAACTTGATGTGCATAATTATCCATCAATTAGTTCAATGAACTAATATTATCTTCTCATTGATTCAAAATGTCACATTTTCATTTTTTTAGTTGAGTTGACTCTAGAGTTCATTTATTTAACTAAAGTCTTCATTCTCATCCTCATCTCCTAAATTATTTTTCACTATAAATTCTATAAATTCAATCATTCCTTCATCATTTCATATCTCAAACTTTATGCAATTCTATTTTGTCTAAATCAAACCAATCGCCAACCAAGATGTTATGTTGCTAAGTTACATCCACATCCAAACTCACAAATGAAAATCATATTTTTTAGGTATTTAGTGGGATAAATAAATTAGAATGTTAATTTGATTTATTTTCTTCTTTCAAGTTATTTTAATTTCTTTTTTTCCAATTTCATTCCTTACATAAGTTACAAAATGATTTTGATTAAACTTTTATGAATAATTTTGTTGATGTAATCATTATCATTGCATGTGTCCCAACAGATGATAAAAGTAAAAAAGGTGTTGATAATACAAATATATTTCACCATGGATTAGCTACAAGGATTAGTAAGTGAATGAAGCTATAAGAGCATTTTCAATATCCATGTAAATATCAACACCATAACAACATAACATAATACTAATCATCCTAGATATAGGTAAAATCTAGAGAAATAACTGTTGTATTATATACTATTTAAAACCAAAAATTTTTAGAGGAAGTGTTAGAAAAATAAAAATTACATTGACAACCATCATAAATATTTTCAAATTAGCAAAAACTAAAGCTAAAAGTAAAAATGTGCTAGATGAAGGGGTATGTCCCACTAGGCATGCTAAATTGTAAGAAAAAAATGTAAAGATTAAATTGAATAAAATAATTACCTCTAATGGGGAAAAATGATAAATTTCATAAACATAATAAATTGAAAACATGATGCAATGCCTCTTGAAAAATGGATGTGTTTTGCAAAGGATAAAGAAAGTATTTCTTAGTTTGAAAACATATACTTACTCCAAACTAGGATGATGAATCCATAGATTTGATCTCAACATAAAGATTTTTTATAATATGGATGAGTAGCTAGGATTTGGTCCTAGTTCGTTACTGTAACCCTAGTAAAGGTGGAGTCAATATGGAGAGATGGTGGCTAATTTTATCTAGTGAACTCATTTATATATAATATAATTATTAATTTTTTATTAAATTATTTAACTAATTTGATTGGATTTTTTTGATTAAAAAAGTAGGATTTAGGGCCTTGGTCCCATACATCAACATAAAATAGGCCTCATGACCACCAAATCAAACCCAAACTAAACGACAAAAATAAAACAAGCCTTCTAGCCAATGATTCAAACCAAAACCAGACCAACAAGCCACCCTCAAAGCACAAAAAACAATAAAAATAGAGAGGAATAGCTCAAGCACTAGAGCTTGCACCCAACAAATTTTCCCCCAAAGGATTGTCAATCAAAATAGACACATTCTTAGGAGTACACTTATTCTTGCATTGCAAATAGTCTAAGAAGAAGCAAAAACAAGGTTTGAATCTTTTAGGCAAGAAGGGGGAGAATCCCCTTCAAAAGAGCTAATAGGTGGAGTAATAGGAACATCAGGTGGAACATCCACATCTAAGGTTGAAGTAGCCAAAACCATGGTAGAGACATATTTTTCCAGAATAAGAGCAACATGGGTCTTAAGGGAGGTAATACACACAATAGTAGGAGTGTATTTGTCCAAAATTTGAGCAACAAGATACATAGGAGAGGAAACATTATCAATAGTATTCACTTTATTTTGAGAAAGAGAAGAAGGAGGCTGAAAATCATCACTATCCAAAGAAGAGGAATTATTAAGGAAAACAGTAAGATGGTCCTTGAGGGAAATCTTCCACCAAGTAGAGGAAGAAGCAAGAGGAGAGCCACAAGAACAATCACAAGCCAAGTGTCTAGTAGAAAAAAATGTTTTTGCAGAGAAACATGATTCCTTTGTAATCCATAAGCTAAGACCAAGACTAGTCATTAACTTGAAGCACAACCTCACTAGGTAGTTCCTTACACAAATCAATCTCCGCCAAAATATGAACACAGGAAGTGTGAATAAAGTTCTTTGAAATCTCATCTAGTTTCAAAAACCTACCAAGAGCATTACCTATGCTTTGAAGAGTAGAGGAGCCACAAAAATGTAATGGAAGGTAAGGCAATCTCATCCAAATAGGCAGAATATCAATGAGTTCCTTCAAAGGGTTGAAGGAGTGAACCCAAGGCCTCAAAGACAGGGGATAAGAATCCCAAAACCACAGACCATGATCTAAAATTGCTTGCCTATCCTTAGTAGAAGCAAAGACAACAACAATAACCTCTAGTAGAAGGATAAATCCTAATCCTACCTCCTACTAAGGGTTTCTAATGCTTCATGATCCGGAGGTTCAGTTCTGGGAGAGAAGGCCACAAATGGTAGAATCTATAGATTAGTCCCATTTTGGAGAAAAAATCAATGCTAACACAAACCCTCTGCCCAAGAGAGATAACAAGAGAAGCAATGGCACAATTTAGCGGGTGCACAAAGCACACCCCCACATCATTAGATTTCACATGATCAACAAAATACTTAGAACTCCCAACAAGAATAGTTGGAGAGCCCACAACCTTAGCAACAATAAGAGAAACTTTTGAAGCCACCACCATCAGCTACAATGATGGAGCAAACAAATGGACAACCAACTCACATTTTGGTGAGATAGGTTGTTTCATAGGAGAGCAGGAGGTAGGGGAGCTATTGGAGAGAAGTTTGAAATTGGAATTCAAAAATTTAGATGGTCAAGATAGCGGGCATTCCTTCACGGGAAGGATTCTTCTTTGATGGGATTTAATACATGACTTGATTATTTTTTAACTAATTTTATTAATGGCATACTTTATCATTAAGTTTAATACATTATTTGTGGATAATAGATTTATTTGGATGTATTTTATTATTTTTGGAAGAATGATAATACTTAAATTAATAAAATAATAAATATTATTCAATCAATTTAATGTTAATAATGTGAATTAATTTAGGTAAGATGCACTATTTAATTAGTGTATGTTGTCATGTATCAAGATGGGGGTGATGATATAGAAATGAGTGTATGCAAGATTTGATTTTCTATAATTAGGACAAAATTTTTCTATGATCATTCTTATGTATTTCATGGGATAATGTTGGCACCTCCATTTCGTACTTATAAATTTAACATATTGTATAGTTAAATTGTTTATTTTAATAAAAAATGCATAGTGTAATATCCATTATTGAGTATATCATTCCACATCCTTAGAGAGAAGTAACTCATTGATTATGAAATAGTTTTAGTGGTATTTTAAAATGTGTGTCATACAATATTATTTGAAAGACATATTGGGGAATTTTTTTGTGTGGTTTGAGAAATGGAACATGATAAATTTTTGAATAAAACTAATTGACAGAGCTAGAATTGTTGTAGGCTCCTCTCAAATGGAAGTTGAAGCAAGCCTTCGGAAACTTGATGTGTATATTATCATTTTAGATAGAGAATCTTAATATGGTATCTCTTTAGAAGTAGAGAACATAATACGTTGAATTTGTATGTTAGTAAGGTGTTATTTGTGCTTCTATTGAAATGTTATTTCCATTTTTATTAGAAAAATAATTTTGTTAATTATTTGAAGGAATATGTTAAATGATTTAGTATCCAACCCCATTTTTATTTAATGTGTTAAATTTTCGTAACTTTTATCAAGAGATTGGAAATGAAGTGTCTTTGGTATGTGTTTTGTGTAGAGGTGTTCATATGAATGGATGCAAACACAAAAAATATTTTAATGACAAGAAATGTCTTGTGTTAAGGTATTCTAATTCTAGCATGGAAATAGTGTTGAATCTTATCCAAAAAGATGTAAGCCAATGAATTATTGATTGTAGTTAGGATTTTAATAATATTATTTCTTATATACAAATTATCATTTTCTACAAGAAATTCAAGTCAAAATTATAAGCTACGAATCAATTGAATATTTAAACATTTATTTTAAAAATAAAATTTTCTTTAAATTCCTTTAGAATAATTGAGTCTAAGTGAATGCTTAAAATTTATCAAATTTTGTTTTTCTAAATATATTTTATGAACAAACAATAAAAAACTTAGTGCAAATTCTTTGTTACAAGCTATTGAAAACTTGTTTCAATAATCTTAATTTCTATAAATCTATAAAATATCTATATCATATATAATCTTTGAAGAAAAAAATCATATTAACATAATTTTTTAAAATAATTTGTAATTATTATAAATTTCAACAATTTTATATCATATCAAGAAATGTGATAGAAACATCCACAAACTCATGCCTCATTTAAAGAATAGGAATAAGAAAAAGGGTAATGGAGTAGGCGACGATGTCGAAGGTAGGAGCAAGAGTTTTCAAATCTGTAGGCGCTGCAGATGAGGGAAGTGATGATGAGGGGGACCCAAATGGTGCTCGACTTCTTGCTTGGGTTTGCTCTAGTGATCTAGCTTATCCGAGTTTTCTTGGGAAGCTGTTGTGAATGGATTGTGCAGATTTAAGTGTGGAGGAAGGGTTTTGAGAGTTGCAGAGGATGATGCTAGTGTTCCTGATGTCGAGGCTAATTTTTGGGGTCCTTTGGAGGATCTTCTTCCTATTTTGTAGTTTGGTGGTGTGGCTCTTGTTGGGGCTGGAGATTATTCTCCCCTCTTCAAGTACTATCTATGTTTTCCCTTTCTACCTAGTATCTTGTGTTGGCTACTTTCCACGTAGTTGGTGTGGGTGTGTGTGGGGTTTTCTCAGGTGGATTGGTGGTTGGATGGGCCTATCTTTTCTCCTATTTGACTTAATAGGAAGGCATGTGTGATTATCTTTCCAGCTTGTTCTACTACTTAGATCCTCCTATTCTCTCCCTACCCCTTTCGGCTGTGTTTGGTGGTACTCTTTTGGGGATTCTAGCTTCTGGAGAGTTTTGGCTTGTGGTTTCCCTCTTGTGGGGTGGTGGGGTCTTCTCTCGGTTGGATCTGTGGAGTTGTGGCCTATCTATGGCTCTGAATAGTGTCTTAGAGTAGTTGGATGGTTTTATTATTGGGCCTTCTTTTGTTGTCCTTCCTGTTTGGGCTCCTCTTTTCCTTTTGGGGCTTGTTTTCTTCTATTCTCTTTGGGTTTAGATCTTTGGTGGTCTTTTGGCATGGGCTTCTTTTTGTAGTTTTGTGTTGCCTCCTCTTGGTATTGTGAGGAGTTGTTTTTTGGGTTCCTCCTCATGCTATTCTAGTTTATCAAGCTGAGGTTTCTGGTCCTTAGTGTCTTGGAGGCCTTTTGGTAGTTGTTTCTGGTCCCCCTCAAGCATTGTTTGGGGGTGCAAATGTTTCAGTATGGCATTTTGGTTGTGAAGCTCCTAGAGTTCGTGATGATTGTCTTTATGTTGGGAGTGGGTATGTGCAGGATCATGATGGGCCAAAACATGGCGATATGATGGGTATGTGGTTAACGATTTTTTTAAAACCAAAATTGATGAAAAAAAAGGGTTTTTAAAGGATATTCTCAGCTTTCTACCAATATAAATTATACTTTACTTTGAATTTAATAAATAATTATTATTCATTTTCTATTTGAATTACGACTAAAGTCCTGATTGATAGGTTGATTGAAAAACATCTATAGCTTTCAAATGATATCACATTTTTTGAACCCAAAACATGTGTCACATTCTATGCTTTGCATACTATAGGATTAAAAAAAAAAGAATTTCATGAAGTTTTGACCAAGTTAAGGTGGTCAGACATACGAGTTTTTTATATTTTTTAAATGTTGTAATAAAAAATCATAATTAATTATTTACTTGGAAAAAATTACAAAAAAATATGTATCACATCGAGACATGAGTCCTCTACTTATATCTAAAATATTTTAAAAAAATATTATCATTTTATTGTGGTTAGGATGGTTAGATAGACACCTACTTCTTATTTTTTACTTGAAATTTAAGTACTACTGTATTGAAATTTCAAATTTTCACGAAATGGATTTAAAAAAAAAAAAAACCTAGTAGTTTAGAAACTACATCCAATTTGCTACAGACTCTATTCTTACATATTTTTGAAATAATATAGATAGTTTATTCAATTTTTTATGTCAAGTTGCCTAACTTTGATTTTTCTAAATTTTTCGCCACTTAAGGGCCTATTTTTTCCATGATGATCCTACACATACCTGAGTTTGTTTTTTAATGAAAGATGCTTTGGGGTTCTAGTGGAAGAAGCCAATGGGGCTTTCTACTCTTCTTAATATGGTGATGGAGCTGGTTGATTTGAGCTTGAGGTCGATGATGTTCCTGGCTGCAGTGCTTGCTTTAGGCTATTTTGGCCTTATTCTCTTTTCTAGGTGGTTCTCTATTCTTATTCACAGGCCCCAGATGGTTTGGCTCCTAGTGTAGGGCTTTCTGAAGGACGCTATGGTTTCTCACTTGGCTACTATGCTAGCTTTGCCCTTAAATCTTATGGAGGTAGACCTCCCTCAGTTGCTACTATTGAGGTGGGCATTCCTCCTATGGAGGTGGAGGTTGAGGGTGTTGGTGTTTTTGGCTATGGTGGTCTATCCAACAGTTTCATCCTTTCCAATAGAGTGGAGCTCACTCCTTTAGAGGTGGAGTTCAAGTTGGTGTCTTGTTACCAAATGAGTTGTGTGTTGTAGGGATGTTGATTTCTTGCAGGTGATTTACACCACTATGATTTCTATTATTTTAGACTTAGATTTGAATGATCTGAGAGGCTGGTTTGTTGACATCTGGCTACTTTAGGTGATGTGTATTTGCGCTTTAGGCCCATGATTCTATGTCTTTTGTAGCCTATATAGACATGATAATCTTTAAGAGGCTACTATAGGGCTGTTGTTCTCTTTTTATGCAGCTTGTGGTGTTGATGGGCTGATTTATGCTTAGTGTTATTTTCTTTAGTTTTAACTACTTTCTTTTTTAAAGGGTTTTGGGCCCCTTCAAAACCTATATTTTACCTCTAATTAAAACCAATTTATATCATATATAATCATTGAAGAAAATTTCATATTAACATAATTTTTTAAAAATATTTTTTCATTATTATCAATTTCAACAATTATTCTCAAGGATCTCCTAATTTTTTTACAAATTTATTATTCATTAGCCGATAAGCTACTTTTTTTGAAGTTTTTCTAGGATTTTCGTCAGCCTAGCTGTAAATAAATTTCTCGGTGTCATAAAGCAGTTTGAACTTTTGCAGTTGGCAACGTGGAGATGAAAGTAGAGATGTTGAAAACACGATCTGTATTTGGCACTACAAAATTTATTTCCTACTAATCACCCACTTTATTTAATTCTTTAATGCTTAATTGTGTGATTTTTTCTAGGTTTGTTTCTTTTCTCCAACATTTCAAGTGCTTACGAGGGTTTGGTAAGAGTTGGACTGAAGAAGTAGCGGTAGGATAGAGCTAGCTTTAATGGCTGGTAAAATTGCTACATTTAACGGTGATTTTGCTAATGTACTTACACAAAAGTGTTGGATGTGGTTTTTTTGCTGATATGTGGTTGTCATTGA
This sequence comes from Sequoia sempervirens, assembly GCA_007258455.2. Classification (NCBI taxonomy): domain Eukaryota; kingdom Viridiplantae; phylum Streptophyta; class Pinopsida; order Cupressales; family Cupressaceae; genus Sequoia; species Sequoia sempervirens. The sequence goes on along the minus strand of VDFB02023913.1, from coordinate 31,695 downwards.
TGTCAACACTATTACCATTAATGCATTTGAAGTTGTATATTTCGAGGATATTGAGAAAATTGTAATAAATGAGTTGCAAGTTGTCAGTAGTGAAGTGAAGTTCAGTATGTCAGTAAGTTATGTACATTGATGATCATAGGTTGTGGACTAAAGGGTTTGTTTTTGAGTATATATAGTTTATCCACATCAAGTTTCAAAGATTGGCATGACGATTTGATCGAGTTATGAAGACTCTCATTCTGATAGTTTTTATGTTGCCTCAGTTGGTGCTCCTGATTGAAGATGATGCTATTTCAGCTAGTCCAGTTGTTGTGGATGCTTATCTTGTGATTCATGATTCTTGAGGATGTTTCTAGATCTTTCTCTATCTTTGTTGCATGTTTGCATTGATCATTGTGCTCATGGTTGGCGATTTTATGTTGTGTGTTCATGTTTTTCTTGTTCTTGGCTGACATAGTGTTTGTAGCGTGTTGTGGACCTTCAAGGAGTAATTAATTGAAGTGTTTTCATGTTGGAGATGTTGATTTGGGTCTTCACTAAGTTGTGGCTGACCTTGGTTGATTTGCATTAATAATCTTTAATGTTTTGGGCCGACAGTTTGTATTTATTTTCTTATTTTCGTTGAAGCTGATATGAAGGGATGAAATTTCTTGCTGTGGATATATAAGAGTGATTTTTCATTCAAATTGAAGTGTGTGAGTGTATGAGAGAGTGTGCTTCTGTGTGTGTATGTGTGAATATCATTTGAAGGTAGAGCAAAGTGTGAAGAAGTGTGTAGAAGAGTGAAGAATTTTTCATGCGCTTAACCAGAACTGTGATAAATCATTAGCAGATGCTATTTTATTAGTTCAAATCCTTATGGATGTAATCTGATTCTTTTTGTAAGACAATGTGTCTTTCTTTGGGCAGTTAGCCTTGTTGTAATTGAGTAATGAGCTTTAGGTAGTGTGCCTGAATGCATGTGTATTCCCCATATTTTATTTTCATTATACTTTTAATAGGGTATAATCTTGTGGACTAACCTCCACCATGGTTTTTCCCCTAATAGGGTTTCCACGTAAAAAAAATCTTGGTGTTATGTGTGTTTCTGATGTATTGATGATTGATGCTTTCATGGTTAATTATTAGATCTAAGAATAAGGTTAATAAGTTGAATTAGCTTTGAATTTTTGTGATAACTGATTCACCCCCCATCTCAGTTGTCTACCCTTGTGTTTCCAACAACAAGTTTTTCTTGTGAGAGAATTCAAAACTCATACCCTAAAAGCTAATGACTTCAAATAATGCAAATCTTCTAATAGCAGAGGGGCTGAAACCATTATTTCCTGGTAGGCACCCTAGAAGCTTTGTGTAAGGTCTTTCCAGTGGCCATACAAAATTGTTGATCAAAATAAGGTACCATTTAAAATGAAGAAGCTTGAAATTACAGGGCATGTATTTTATTTGAAAAAATTGGTTCAAATATTCAAAATTTAGTTTGTATTTGTTAAGTAACTTAGTTTTAATATGTTTCATGGTGAACCCACTTGGGATTTTTGCAGATTTTTCAAATATGCATTTTCTGTGTGTAATTTATAGGGTTTGTTCGTATTTATTTAGGGTTTACTTTGTGTGTAATTTCTAGGGTTTCTTCATGTTTATTTAGGGTTTACTTTGTCTAGGAAAAGAGTAATTGTGTTTTCTAGCAACAATTATGATAGCAAGATGACTAACATGGGCACCTACAAAGGGAGGACATGAACAAGGTGAAACGAGAATCTTTGGCCCCTCTCAAAAATGGCAATGGCGGTTATGATAGAAGGAGAGCAACAAAATTTTTTCAAGCAGCCTTCTTTTGAATGAAATGACAATGACGGTTATGACAAGAGGAGAGCAACAAAACATCAGAGGGGTAAAGGTAATTTCTACTTTTATGCTTCATGTGTTATTTTAATTGAAACCCTTTCATTATTACTCAATGGTTGCTAACCCTTTATTGCTTTTACCAGTGGCATTGGGTTATTTCTTTTAACTAAGAAGGGTTCAATCTTCAACCAATGATTTTTATTGGTTTCAAGCTACTTCACTACATGGTATCTATTGCAATACAAACCCTTTCATTTTAAGGCAATGTCTATTAACCCTCCATTCATTTTACCACTAGTGTTGAAGAAATTTTGCAGTTAAAATGAATGTCGCTTTTGAAGGTATTTTCTTATAGGCCAACTATTTGTTCTTTTATTTTTGAAGTAAAATGTATATTGCAGTGATGGGTTCTTATGGATATATTTTAATGATTTTTTTGTCTCAATGGCTTTGTTTTATAAGGCTATATATAACAAATAATTATTTTATCTCCAATATTTTATATGGATTTTGATATAATTTAGCTTCATATGTTGAGGAATGATTGAGTTTTTGTTACCACAATGTCTTATATTAGATGTTTATTTGTATAGTCTTAGGTTTGTGTGTTGTTTATTTGTAGTCAGTGCAAGGGTGTTAAGCATCTGTATGCTCTCTATTAAACTCTTTTTTTATTGGATAAGAAGAACTAGTGTGTTACAAAGATATCATATGTGATGGTAGATAGTGATACTTAAGCTAATACTAGAATTGCTCAATTTTCTAAGGCACCCTACCCTTGTAGGCATAGCTTGAAAATCTTATTATGTTGTAGCCACTTCTGTCTTACCTAGAATTTTGTATAGTTTCAACCTACAACCCCAGTTACATAAGGGTGCTGTCACAATAGTGGTTTACAATTCCTGAGAGGAACGAATTTTAGCTGAAATTACATATTTTTAGAAAATATAATGATTTAAGCCTAAAAAAGTTCCATTTTAAGGATTCCAATTGAAGAGGTTTTGATCAAATCACCTTAGATCAAACCCCCTTGGATAGAACCTCGCTAGTTTTAAACCATACCTATAAATGCATCTCCTTTACACCTATCAAAATGCTGATAAAAAATCACTTTTGATTTAGCTTTTGGGGGATCAAATGAATTCATTTAAAATTTATTTCAAATGATTATGGTATTCATTAGAACAAGCTATCCAATGAATATAATTTTAATATGTTTTGGTTTTGTTATGTATTTGTTTTAAAAGTTTTATTAAACATAGGTTTTCATCGAAAATGAATTTCTTTGTTCTTCACATGTGGAAAAATAGAAGATTATCAAAAACAAAATTTGAAAAATATGAGTGCACCAGATATTGAAGTCCTTGATCCAACAAAAAATAAAATAAAATTTTGACATATACAAAAAGTTATGCTTTTATCGGTTTGCTATGTCGAATTGTAATTCATTTGACTTTGAAACTTGATTAAGGAAAAAATATTCAATAAGAAACTATCTAACCAAGTGGAAGCACTAGATATTAGAGTAACAAATCTAAATTTGAAAGAATTAGAATTTTATCCTTCATGGAAAAAATTTATGCATTATACGGTGTGCATCACTTTTTAAAAATGTTGTTTTCTAAAAAAAAATCAATTTTCGTGGGAGATGGAAAAAGAAGTGCAATTTGATTCCAAAAATTTTGAAAAAAATATTTTTAGAATCTATAAACAAAATTTGATGAGACTCTAGTTTGCACCATCTTCAAATTCCTCACGGTTTAGCCGCTATAGGTTCCTGAATGTGAAGATTTAGCTAAAAATAATAATTTCAGTGTCCAGTTTGGCCAAAAATTGTAAACCACTATTATGGGATCACCCATAAGTTTCTGCTTTGTGTCCCTTCTTGTTTTGCAGAGTTGGGTCTCCATACAATGAACTTAATTAAATTTATCCTAATTTTAAATGGAAGCAAGGTTGTCATGCATAGTCCATTTTTTTTGTGGTAGGGTTAATAGGTTTTCTTGTTAACTTCCTACATAAATTCTTTGCCATTTTATAATTGTTCCCCTATCAAGTTTATATTGAAACTAACTAGGACCTCTTTTGTTGGTATTGTATGTTCTATTGTCACTTTGTAAAAGATTGTGCCACTTCTCTTACATCCAGGCCATAGGGAATGATATGAGTTTAATGGTATCCTTCTTCCTATTCTTAGCTGCATTCTCTATCTTGAGTAATTTTTATTTGGCCAACCAATCATACTTCTTCTTCTTCTACTACAATAATTTAGCCACCACCTCTCCTCATTTATATTTTTGCAAATTTTGCACATTCAATGATAGCCATACTTCTCCCTATTATAGTGCCCAATATTATCATTAGTGTTTGTATTCCCCTTGAAACCTCTCTTTCTTTAGTCTTTTTTGTCTATGCATTTGATTTCAAAAAAAGTTACATTAATGCCTGAGTAAATAGTATTTCTTATAGTTAGTGAGAATTCTAAAATTTAGTCAATTTAAATTAAAATACCTCTATAAATTTAGGTATCCCCAACCTTCTCCCTGGCTGCTTCTTGGTTGCTTTGTCAATCAACATGCCTATAGTTTGATTGATAAGATCCCAACCCTTACAACTAAGTAGGGTTACTGCTTTTTATGTGATACTTTTCCAGTTGGGATACCGTTGGATTTACAATATTGTTAATTGTGTTCATACAACATGTATCCCTATAGTTTGATTAATAAGGAGGTATTTATCAGGACTCAATTATGTAGTTTTTTGAGTCAAACTCATTGACCCATGTTTCATGAGTAGTGAGTAGTGATTCACAAGAATTCATCTCTCAACACTCATTGCACTCACTGTACCTAAATTTGATGCAAATGCAGAGATGCCGGCTCTCTTTTTTTGTGGGAAAATGATCTCTCAAATGTAGCACCCCTAATTTTTTCAAGTAACAGACACGTGGTTTCAAAAAAGAAAATACTCTTTGTTTGTGGGAAAATGATCTCTCAAACATAGCAACCCTAATTTTTTGAATAGACATGTGGTTTCAGAAAACAATATAATACTATCAAAAGTATATTGGTACCAAATTTGACCACTCAGCCCTGACCGAGTAACCAAACTAGGCTGTTGTCACTTATTCAACACAATCTTGTAAAATTTTAGTCATTTGTGTAATGCCAATCCCTTAACTTGATATTTTGTCTTTAAACTACAAGAGCCAGTATAATGGCACAAAAATATGGAGAAATATGTGTTGTACAATGTTTAAGCTTTGCAAAGAAGAATGTATTAAGTTTAATATATGAAGATGATCCGATCTTTACTATTCACTCAATGTGAAAATAGTTGTGGCAACCATTACATTTACAACTTTAGCAGTAGTTGTTGTACATTCAACACTAAATAATTTTGTCAAGAAAATTATCACAAAAATAACCTCAAGAGCAAGGAAAAAAATTAGACCACCAAATAAACATAAAATTCATTTCACAGTTCAGAATATCTCCATATAAAGAAACAAATAAGGATCTAACACTAGGTGTTACAATAATATTATATATGAAAACAACCACTTATAAAACCACATAACCACTGCCTTCATTTACTGGATAACAACATATCTATTTTAGAATGAACTAAAACACAACAAAAAGTGATTTTTCCTTGTACAAATTTCCAAAAAAGAAGAAGAATGTATTAAGTTTAATATATGAAGATGATCTGATCTTTATTGTTCACTCTATGTGAAAATATTTGTTGCAACCATTGCATTTACAGCTTTAGCAATAGCTATTGTACATTCAACACTAAATAATTTTGTCAGGAAAATTATCAAAAAAATAACCTCAAGAGCAAGGAAAAAAAGTTAAACGACCAAATAAATGTAAAATTCATTTTATAGTTTAGAATATCTCCATGTAAAGAAACAAATAAGGATCTAACACTAGGTATTACAATAATATTATATATGAAAACAACCATTTATAAAACCACATAACCAATGCCTTCATTTACCAGATAACAACAGATCTGTTTTAGAATGACCTAAAACACAACAAAAAGTGATTTGTCCTTGTACAAATTTCCAAAAGAAAATCATTGAAATCATGGCAAGTGACTTACCTCAAGATTTTACACAAATTGTGTCGTTCTCTTAATGATGCTAATGAGAAAAATGGGTAGAGTTTGTAGGAAAAATATTAAGAAACCCTACCAAAGCAAAATCTAAGAAAAATGGGTCGAACCAAAATCAGCCTCCATATAGTTGTTGCTTCAATCTATTCACAATAAATGAAAAGTAGATGTACAAATATGGGGGTTTACAGCTACTATATTCTTGAGCTCAAGACAAGATACTTGCAGACATAATTTATGATGTATTTTGTACTCTACTTTTCTATTTAGTTTTGTTTGCTCTGAGTTTATCTATGTATGATATATGATGTAATTTATATTAGAATGTTGTGGAAATTTATCCTTTCTATAATTCCGTGTATACTTGATCAAGCTCAGCCAATGTGCCAATGAGCTTGCATTTTTTTGAGGAGTGATATGCAATGACAATTTTGATTACCAGTTTTTACATCATAGGTTGTGCTTTTTTTCAAAACTCTCTAGCACACATTTACTACATCTCTCATGGCCTTATGTTTAGTGTCTTTTTTGATAGTTTTTGGATCTATTTGATCTAAAATGTAATGGAGTCATTGAATTTGTGGAGTTTGTTCACTCTCTTAATGTCTTCCATCCATTTGCACCCCAAGAAGACAAGATTGATTTTAAGGAAATGGTTCATCTTCCAAGTTAATTTATATTATAAATCTTCTCTCCTTTCAGTCATGCACACAATACTCTAAGCATTCATATGGTAAAGTATTATTTCAAAAATAGAGGAGCAACTTTGATATGAAAATTGACTAGGCATTTTTTGATGGAATTTCTCTTGCAGTTGCTTTTAGAATTTATGATTTGAGGCAGACAAGCTATATTGAATGTGAACAAGTATGTATCTATCCTTTTTGGTAGAAGATCATGTATGAACTTTCAAGATCCAAAGTTAATGTTACTAGGCGGTATTTTCTTATCAAGTAAAGAGGAAATGTTATACTTATTTTATTTACAAAAGGTGTGATTTAGTAGGTTTACATTAAAACATTACTAGGTGGTATTTACTTATCAAGTTAGAGGAAATGTTATACTTGTTTTATTTAATGTCTAAAGATAATCCCTTGATCATAAACTATTATATAGATAAGTTTGTCTTGTTGATATAACCTATAAAATGAAGACTTTTTTTCCCCTTCTACTTAGGGAAAATTTATTTATGTTTAAACTGAAAGATACTACTAATATTCAAAATTCTAGCCAGTAAAACAAAACAACCATCAAAACTAAGAATTTATGGCAAGTATATACTCCTCAAAGAGTAGGACACAAGTTGCTAGGCTTAACTTGATAACAAAGATACTACACATAAACTAATCTACTAATAGTTGCATTTCGGAGAGGCCATGGATGCGGGTGCTAAGAGTGCCCAAGCTACTCATGTGGGCATTGTCTTACCCTCTACTCAAGACTTATCAACCACTCTTAAATATTTATTGGAGGGAAATTAAAGTCAAGGGACCAAATTGGTAATGTTTAAATAAAGGTATTTAGATTCATTTTGACATGCCAAGTTATCCTCTTTGCATCCAATTTTCAGATCTGGGTAGTATGCTCAATATAGGGCATCCTAGGATGAAAATCCTTGGTTTGTTTGGGGTTTATGAAAACCCTCTTGAATTCCACATTTGGGATCTAGGACAAAAACCCTTGATGCCATCCGAGAATCACGATTGTGTTGATTTGGGGTGGAATTTGATTTTGCTACAATGTTGCTACAGTGTTTTTGGCAAGCAAATATCATCATTTCATCACTGACACATATTTGAGGGTTCATATATTGAGTTTTATATTTTTGGTGAATTATGGATATCCTTTGGAGCTAATCCCTTTTACTTTCCAGGTAGGACTTCACGTCATTGTGGCTGCAATTTTGCAAAAGTCTTTCACCATATCAGGGAACTCCTCTTGGCAAACTATCCACCACCGTGTTGCAGAATTGAGGGTAAAAAATACACCAGTTTGGGTGCTATATCTCTAGATAACATATGCCAACTAGCATCAAAGTCAATGCTGATCGCCTATTCTCAAGAATCTTGATTGTTGTTTGCCACAACTTAGATCATCCAACCACTGTCCGCCAACTTAATATCATAGTGATCTCATATAGGGGGAAGCTACATCAGTTGTGGAGGTCTGTTGACAAGTCTTGGACGGTCATCACTGTTGCTGCAAGTACTTTCGGATCATATACCAGCAACCTATCTCTTGTGGCTAGCTAGGTTATCATCCCTATAAGGGTGTTGAACTAATCACTCAATACTGCATCAGAATTCACTGGGCTGCATGCTGAAATATGTACATAAAGTATTATTTTGGCTTGTAATTACAGTTTATGGATGCTTTTAGCTCAAAAACATTCTTGGCCGAAATATATCTAAAAGGATATTATGATTTGAATATTCATAGTTCTCACTTCCATTTAGCATTACCAATGACATATACTTTTCCATGTTTTCACACACTTAGGCACAATATAGACTGAGGAAGTGTGAGTGACAAGAAAATTTATGGTTAATGGATGTGTCTTATAGTATTAAATTGTTGTATGATTTGGAATTGAAGTAATGTGGTATCTATCTTTATCCTTACAATAATATAATAGATAGTAGAGGCCTACAGAGACAGTACATTCTTTACTCTTAATGATTCCAGTCAGTATCCCTATAAAATTCTTAAGAACTCATAATGTATTCTGCATGGATTTCAACCTTTGAAACAAGATTCCTACAGAAACCCATTCCTCCTCTTTCAAATCTGGATAACATTCTCAATGGCTTCTTTGCCATTGATATTGCCTTGACATTTTCTAAAACCCTCTTGGAAATGGAAGTCATAACCAGAGCCTCCGATTCAGCCAGCTAGATGACAACCTCTGTCCCATTCCTTTAGTAGATGCTTTATTGATTCCAGATTATTCTCAGCTTCTTCCAAAATTGCCGAACGGTATTCTAGGCCTCTTTGGCAGTGACTTTCAAACTTTCTAAAGTCCATATTAATCTTTATCCTTGGCTAACCAAAATGGATAGAACACAAAACACATTATATACAATGATCACCAAGCCCATCGATCTCTCCCCACTCTATTGATCTATCTCTCCCTTTCTCTTGATTACTCATCTTTTCCTCAAAATCGCTGTAAGGATTCATTCCACGGTGATCTAGAAAATACCAATTGTGTCTACCCTTCACCAACCTCTACAGCTTGCAATGTTTACAGAGCTCTATGTTTCTGTCCTGAGATGTAGATCAAAGAGATCAGCACGAATATCTGATGGAACAACACAAAGATTACAACAATAAACTTAGTCATGATGATGAAGATGAGCATGCATTGTCACATCATTGGCATCATTGGATTGTCAACAAAGTTTATACAGAATCAAATGTATTTTTATCAACTCATACTGATTAACCATGAATTCTGAAAATACGTTATGTTGGCTCCCCAAATGAAAACATCATTGTGACCAATGATTTTGTGATCTGAATGTTGACAAAAAATAGTTGTTCTCTATGAACCCTATCATCTTGATGCTCCTTGATGATTATTACCAGCTGATTTTCTACAATTGTAGGTGGACAAAGATCCAGCTCTAATAGGTACAAATTGTGGGCTATAGAAATTCAGTTCCTGGAAATGTATGATCATGGATCATGCCTGCAAAATAAGAATTTAGCACTTTTCTTTCTGATAATAGTCTTGGAATCAAAGAGGACAGATACAAAACTTTTGTTTGTTCTTTTGTGACAGTGAGTTTCTATACACTATAGACTTTCTGTTATGCTTAAGATTGGATGATTAACAGAAATTGGTCATTGTTTGTTGCTCCCAATGAGGCTACTCTGTGGTGTCAACCTTGGGTGACTGTCGATGGGAATATGTCACAGACTTAGTTGTGGTCCTACACTCTGCTCTATAATCCTTTCCTTCCACCACCTTTTGAAATTTACTCTTCCAGGATCTGAATGTTGAACATTTTTAACTTGTTCTAGATTCTCGTGAGCAGAGTATCAATGTATCCAAGGAAAAGAGTACTCTACCATACAATCCCCTATTTGATGAGAAAGTGATTGAATTTATCAGTGTTGATAACATTGTTCCATGCTTCTAGATAAGTCGAATATTGCCCATTGTTTTAGAAAGTACACTACCACCAGTTTTTTAGTTAAAGCAATCAAGCACAAAGCTAAGCTTTCTCTAAACTGCATCCATATCAACATTTTGCATGGTACTATGAATCACGACTTTTCTCATCTGGGAGAGAGTTGCACGCTTGAGTTTTCCTGTGTATTACAAGAAATGAATAAAAAATCTCTTGATCACTTTGTACCTGCCTTCAATATGGAGGAAATACTCAATTTAGTGAGAAGGTAGTCCATAAAACCCTTAAGTTTCTCTCCATTTTTTGGTTGCAAACATGAATCCCTTACAGTTAGACCTGGAAATTTACATACTACTAACAAAAGAGTTTTTTCAAAGAACAAGTTTGACAAAATACAACCCGTAACAGGACTGCCTTGTTGATTAGCCTTAGCATCCAAGAAAAAATCAATTAGCTATCTACAATTCTAATGAGTGATTAAGTAGGCTGTTTACAAAATCAATACTATGATGACACCCAGATTCCAATTTAATGCGTATATTGCTGAAACAAATCAATTCCAAGTCTTTAAATTCATATACAAATCAAAGAACAACTCATGGCTAGAAAATACAAAAATGTATACCTCAATTCTTGACATGCCATCCCCAATGAGGGCACAAGCATTCTTTACATGAGCAATGAAGTAAGTATCACATAATCCGCATTGACTACAATAATTTACTAGAATCAATTTTTTGTTATAAACTATTTTTTATCTTGGTCTTTAAATTTTTAGTGTAGATGCAAAAAGTAAGTAGGCAGAACCTGCAATGGTCTTTGGCGGTATAAATGCCAACAGTGGGGATGGGCTATCTTGTTCCAATTGCTCTGAAAATACAAAAAAATGATAATCTTTTTGTTGGAAATAATTCCAACTGTAGTACCGCTTACCCGCATCCCCTTTCTCCCTCTTGTGCAGTATTGCGGTGTCTACCGCAGTCCCGCAAGACTTCATCCTTTGGCATGCGGCAGTGTGGGTAAACTGCAGTCCCGCAATTAGTTTATCTTTTGCTAGTGGTTGTGCGGTGGAGTCTTTCGTATGGCGGCAAATATCTTTTGGCATTTAATATTTGAAGGACTTTATTTATTTTAATTAGACGGTTAAATCTGGGAATATCTTTTAATCTTTGTATGGTTTTGTTTGTAATTCAAAGATAAAAATACTTTTCACTTGACGTGTATTAGAAGTTACTGGAGATGTAATTAATGACATTTAATTCACCTCATTTGCTTGCTGGTGAAATTTTTCACGGTGGTTTTTATGTAAGTTTTTATTTATTTTAGAACAAAGAATAGAAAAGAGAAGTGCTCTGCAGAAGCAAACTGAGAGAAAAAGAGCAACAACTCTATCTTTTGTGAATTGAAGTATATTTTGAATGAATTAATATAATTTCAGAATGAATTAATATAATTTCATTTTCTGGGTTTATTCTGTGTGTTTTATTTCTGCTTTCTTTTTTTCTATTATTTTCTGTGTTTGGAATCCTTTGCCTCTGGCCTTCACGTGGTATCAGAGCAGGTTTATCAGAACTAAAGTTTTTCAAAGGGATTTTGAAGGATTTAAAGTTTTCTTAGCACAAAGGTTTCAGTGAAAGAATGGCAGCAAGCACAAACTTGACTAACCCACAAATACCACAGTTTAATGGGAAAAATTATGATTATTGGGCAATCACCATGAGGGCATTGTTTTGTGCACAAGATTTATGGGAGCTAGTAGAGAATGGATTTCCAGAGCCAACTGATGCAGCAGCGTATAATGCTTTGACACAAGTAGAGAAGGACTTATTGAAAGACAATAGGAAGAAGGACTCAAAAGCTCTTTTCTTTATTCTCCAAGGAGTGCATGAGAGCATTTTTCCAAGGATTGTAGCAGCAACAAGGTCCAGACAAGCATGAGACATACTTCAAATAGCTTATCAAGGTATGGAAAAAGTTAAAACAACAAAGCTACAAATACTGAGAAGGGATTTTGAAACTATGTATATGATGGGCAATGATTCTTCACCCAGATCATTGGATTGGTAAATCAAATTAGATCACATGGTGAAACATTTGAAGATAAAAGAGTGGTTGAAAAGATTCTAAGGAGTTTACCCACAAAATTTGAGACAATTGTTGTAACCATAGAAGAAACAAAGGACCTCACACAGTTTTCAGTTGATGAGCTCCATGCATCTCTCATTTCTCATGAACAAAGGATGAGCAGGTCTGCAAACACATCACTAGAGTAGGCTTTCAAGTCACAAGCTTCAAAGTAATAGAATGTTTCCCCTGAAGATTCAACCAAATTTGAATATAGATTATGCACAAGCACAAGAAAATACAACAGTCATGCATACAGTCTTTCAAGCAGAAGTAAAATATGAAAAGTGGTTGTGGCACTTAAGATTTGGGCATCTTAACTTTGGGGGTCTAAATTTGCTTCATAGGAAAAGTATGGTCAAAGGATTACTAGTAAAAGCTGAAAGAGTATGTGAAGGATGCATCTTAGGAAATCAACATAGAGATTATTTTCCAGCAGGAAAGTCAACTAGAGTGAAAGCCCCTTTGGAGATTGTACATTCAGATTTGTGTGGACCTATGCAAACACCCTCAATTGGTGGTAGTTTTTATTTTCTAACTTTTATTGATGATTATTCAAGGAAAACATGGGTCTATTTTCTAATGAACAAGAATGAAGTGTTTGATTTCTTTCGTCAATTCAAGTCTCTTGTTGAAAAACAAAGTGGGTATTACATTAAAGCTTTGAGAATTGATAGAGGTGGTGGATATATTTCAAAAGAGTTTTTAAATTTTTGCAAAGACCATGGGATTCACAAATAGTTTACTACTAGATACACACCTCAACAAAACAGGGTAGTTGAAAGGAAAAATAGAACAATTATGGAAATGGCTAGAAGCATGTTGAAAGCCAAACATTTGTCAAATGAATATTGGGCTAAAGTTGTATCATGTGCAACATATATAATGAATTGGTGTTCAACAAAAAGTTTCATGAATATGATTCTTGAAGAAGCATGGACTGGGAGAAAACATAATGTTGCTCACATGAGAGTTTTTGGTTGCATTGCATAGGCACATGTGCCTGATGAATTAAGAAGAAAGTTAGATAACAAAGGAGAAAAGTGTATATTTGCTGGATATAGTGATGAATCCAAGGAGTATAAACTTTATAATCCAGCAACTAAGAAAGTTATAATCAACAGAGATGTACAGTTTGTAGAAGATGAAGCATGGGATGGAAGCAAAGAAAAAATAGTCAATGTATCAGCAAATATATCTCATGATGAAAATGAAGTTTTTGTACAAGGTAGTATTCCTACTAATGTGACTCCTTCCATGCCCATTCAAGCTCAACCAAGTGGTCCACAAGTGACACCATCATCAAATGTAAGAGCAACATCAAGAGGACAACAAACACCATTTACAACAGGAACTTCAGGTGCAAGACCAACAAGTCCACGTTCAACAAGTTCAAGTGATTTATCAAATGCTGCATTGGCAAGCATGAGAAGACATAAAATCATAAGTATAAGGGATATTTATGAGCAAAATGAAGGTGAAAATAATTTTGATTATATTTCTCTTTTTGCATTTTATTCACAATTAGATGATCCAATTCATTTTGAGGATGCAATTAAAGATGGCAAATGGATATGTGCAATGAATGAAGAAATTGATGCAGTTGAAAATAATCAAACATGGGAGTTGGTAAGTGTTCCAAAAGACAAAGATGTAATAGGAGTTAAATGGGTTTACAAAACCAAATTAAATGCAAATGGTAATGTGCAAAAGGTGAAAGCAAGATTAGTAGAAAAAGGATATTCACAGTAACCCAGATTTGATTATAATGAAACCTTTGCACCTGTAGCACGTCTTGATACTGTTAGGATGATTCTTGCCATTGTAGCTCAAAATAAATGGTTAGTTCATCAAATGGATGTAAAATCAGCATTTTTAAATGACTATCTTGAAGAAGAAGTTTATGTTGAACAACCACCTGGGTATGAGATATTGGGACAAGAAGAAAAAGTATACAAGTTGAGAAAAGCATTGTATGGTCTCAAGCAAGCCCCAAGAGCTTGGTACAACATAATTGATAGTTATGATTTACAGAATGGATTCATCAGATAGTGTAGTGAGCCTACTTTGTACACCAAGATGAATGAAAAAGGTGAAATGGTGAAATTCTGATTGTATGCCTGTATGTTGATGATTTAATATTCACTGGTGATTTATTAATTGATCTGTTTAAAGGAGATATGAAGAAAGAATTTGAAATGACAGACTTGGAACTTATGAAATAATTTTTAGGCATTGAAGTGAATCAAAATGAAATAGTATTTTTATCTCTCAATCAAAGTATGCAAATGATATTTTGAAAAGGTTTAACATGACAAATTGCAAAATCAACACCAACACCTATAGTTACAGGTTTGAAGTTAAGTAAAGATGACAAAGGTTCAAATGTGGATCCAATTTTATATAAGAGACTTGTTGGCAGTCTCATGTATTTGATAGCCACAAGGATATAAATAATGTATGTTGTAAGCTTAATTTCAAGGTTCATGGAGACTCCAAAAGATACGCATTAGAAAGATAGAAAAAGAATTTTGAGATATATAAGTGGAACAAAGAATTTTGGGATTCAATACTCAAGTTCAGAGGAGTTCAAGCTAATTGGATATACTGACAGTGATTGTGCTGGCAACATTGATGATATAAAAAGCACATCAGGTTATGTTTTTCTTTTTGGGACTGGTGTAGTATCACGAGCTTTGAAAAAGCAGCTAATAGTAACTCTGTCATCAGTAGAAGCTGAGTATGTAGCAGCAACAAGTGCATCTTGTCAACCGGTTTGGATGAGAAAAGTGTTGAAAGAGTTAAAGAATGAACACGTGGATGCAACAAAAATATTTTGTGACAACAACTCAGCTATTGCATTATCAAAGAATCTAGTTTTTCACAAGAGGAGCAAACATATTGATACCATATATCATTTTATTAGAGAATTAATCAACAATGGTGAAATCTTCTTAGAGTTTTGTAGGTCTCAAGAACAGTGTGCAGACATTTTTACCAAGGCACTAGGAAAAGACAATTTCATCTATCAGAGTTATCATTTGAGCATTATTGATAGCAATAGTTGTAATTAAGGGGGAGTGTTGGAAATAATTCCAATTGCAGTACCGCTTACCCGCACCCCCTTTCTCCCTCTTACATGGTATTGCAGTGTCTACCATAGTTCTACAAGACTTCATCCTTTGGCATGCGGTAGTGCGGGTAAACCACAGTCCCACAATGAGTTTTTCTTTTGTTGGTGATTGTGCAGTGGAGTCTTTCCTACGGTGGCAAATATATTTCATCATTTAATATTTGAAGGACTTTATTTATTTTGATTAGACGGTTAAATCTGGGAATATCTTTCAATCTTTTTATGGTTTTGTTTGTAATTTAAAGATGAAATACTTATCACTTGATGTGAATTAGAAGTTACTAGAGATTTAATTAATGACATTTAATTCACCTCATTTGCTTGTTGGTGAAGTTTTTCATGGTGGTTTTTATGTAAGTTTTTATTTATTTTAGAACAGAGAATAGAAAAGAGAAGTGCTTTGCATAAGCAAATTGAGAGAAAAAGACAAGAAACTCTATCTTTTGTGAATTGAAGTATATTTTGAATGAATTAATATAATTCCATTTTCTGGGTTTATTCTATGTGCTTTAAATTTCTGCTCTCTATTTTCTATTATTTTATGTGTTTGGAATCCTCTACCACTGGCCTTCACTTTTGAAGAAGGTATGAATGTAAGATTTCTTGAGCATTATGTCTTGAATTCTTTCTTTATTTAGCATTAGTGTTTAGCTTCCTTCAAATTACCGTCACTTTGGGCATAAAACCTAAACAAGACAGATATTTATTTATGTTGATAAGAACTTGTAACTAAGTCAATTTTTGGTCATAGATAGTGCAGTTTTTACCGAAGGTGACATGTGATTTGCTGATTGATGTTAACTTATTTTGTCATTTTATCTAATTTTAGTGGCATGTGTATTTTTTTGCAGAATGATGATGGAACCAAAATAGAGTATGGAATCCATTTCATTCAAAGTTGATTGCTGCCATTCTTGGTGGTGTTGATAACATTTGGATTGTGAGTGAAGTGATTATACTTGTGATGGTTGTTGGATTTTAGAAAGTTTGTCTAAATTTGATATAATGAGACATCCTTTGATTTTATTTTGGCTTGTAGAAACTAGGAACACATGTACTTTCCTTTGTAAAATAATATAGATGAAACTTTATTTTAAGCATGTAGATTAAAATAACTATTTTTTGTATCCATTTCATTATTTTTGGAATTTGAACTCTTTATACACAATCAAATTATTATTTTTTCCTTGTAAATTTTTTTCTTGTTTTATGCTTTATTTAGAAAATAAAGCACAAATACAAATAATTCAATTCCAATAAAATTTATGCATTTATTAATTTTTTTTAAAATCTTTTTATATGAATTTTAAAAACTGAACTATTTTTATTTTCATTTCACAATATTAATATTTTGTTGATATTTCAACATCTTAAGCCATATGCAATAAGATGTGTCAAATTTTATAATTAAATATATTTTCACACACTTTGAAATATTGTGATATTTAGTGGTTCTTTCAACTTCATCAAGGATCAATGCATTCATATGATAGTCTCACTTAAGCATTCTTAAAGAATTTCAATATTAATATGGACCGTAGAGTAACAATTGACCATTTATTTGAGTTTGACCAAATATTAGATAAACACACTAACCACTATATAGTGCATTATCAATCTATATCCTCTAAGTTTATCTTTTCCTTGTTCATGATATGGAATTGTAGAACATCTTCCCTAAATTGTTCAATGGGTATTATTCCATGGTTTGAGCATCTTGGGGAGAGTTGATGCAATAAATTTAAATCCACATTGTAAGTAAATTAATACATTTATATTTCTCTATTGGCATGGCCTACTTTGTATTTGGCATACCGTAGAGAAAAGGTCATAGTGGCTCACTTGATTTACTTATAGCATGTGATTGTTTCTAAAAATGAGAATAAATGAGTGTAGATAATGTATTTAAATATAAAAGATAATTGTTCCCATCTCATAATTTGATGCTAGAATATGAATGCTTAAAATGCATATAATTAACTAAATTCTAGAAAATAACATTTTTAATATGTTAATTGTATTGAAATAAAAATATATTGTTTTTGGTTGCATCATTTGTGGTGGACCCCTATCGACTGATCGTTGCATGCCTGTGCATGCGACTGATAGTTATAAATATTGTCATATTAAAATAAAAAATATTCCTTTTCACTACATAAAGATGTTTTTACATATTTAATTTTAATTTGCAAATTAAAAAAATCTCAACCAATAATTATGATAAAATATATTCAATGTTTTTTTTTAATCTATTGTTGCAACATATTTTTAGACAATAGGATTTAATTTTAGTCTTGCAAGTGAAAAGATACATGAAAAACCTATCTCACACTCTCAAACTGCTGCTCAGTTGCCATTAAACTATAGTGTTTTTCAGTGAACATGCAAAATCAAATCAAATTTTGCATCAAATCTTACACTTGTGAAATCAGTATCAAATCTGCATCTATTAAAAATCATATCAAATATCAAAAGCATTGAAGTCAAATACAATGTTTTAGATATGATTTTCATTCACTACGAATATATTGAAGAAGTAGTTGTAGGGAGATTGCTTCTCCTTAACGATAATTATTCTTGCAGACAAAAGATTTGAATTTGGCATTCATTCATAAACACTTCTGCATTTCCTTTTTTTGTGTTGCCTTGGGTCTTTTCTTAAATTCTATGAATTTTGATAAGCTTAATTGTGTTCTGAAGTATGATAATCGGTTGCGGAATTTTCTCAAGAATTTTGCATTCAATGGGAGTATTGTATCCAAGATTGATATTTTGAGCACCTGTAAGTCTTTTCTATATCTTTAATGTGGTCCTATGCTATGAATGTGGCCTATTTGGGTACCATCTAATCAGAGAAGTATTTGGGTACTATGGCCCCTATCCAAGATGTTGGGGTGGATGGACATGGAAAAACACACAAAAATTAAAGCACAAACTTATAAACATAAAAAAAAACACTTAAATCTTTTACGTGTTGTTGTACGCTTTTGTATTGCTTGCTTAAAATGTTTACATCTGCCTCTTTTTATAGAGGGATTAGGAATTCTCCAAAACCTATTATAGTCACCAAACACATGCATACAATCTATTTTATGTTAGTGGAAGTCAGTGGGAGAAGATTCTGGAATAGAGGGCAAGAAGATTCTATATTAAATGTGCATAGTTGACAATCCTATTCATTCGTTGGTAGAAATTAATGCCTACAAATACTCCCCCTTAATTTCTACCACAAACCAATTGCACATGCCATAATCTAGTAGAGATGGGTCCTAGCTTAAAGTCTTGTTAGGTATCCATTTACAATCACTAAT
Source organism: Sequoia sempervirens (assembly GCA_007258455.2). Classification (NCBI taxonomy): domain Eukaryota; kingdom Viridiplantae; phylum Streptophyta; class Pinopsida; order Cupressales; family Cupressaceae; genus Sequoia; species Sequoia sempervirens. Next base: position 13,021 of record VDFB02023913.1, on the reverse strand, counting down.
TGTGTCAATAAAACATTATTCTTTGCAAATTATTTTCCTTTGTCTCTAACGATGTCTGCGGACTTCCTCAAATTATTTTCTTCCATAGCTTCAAACAACTCTCAATTCTAATGTCATTCTCTTGTCGAATGCTGCAACATTCTCCAATTCCTTTGTTGTTCATTTTCCATTGACTGCAGTCATTCTTTCTCTTCTTTGTCTTATGGTTGCAACCAAGTCTTTAGACTTCTTGAAGCCTTTCTTTGCCATCTTAATGATCTTCATGCCTAACGATGCCTTTGTCTTTGTCCAACTATTGCGGTAGTCTCCCAAATCTGCATCTTCCTAAACACTTGCCATCTATAGATGTCTTGCCAAAAGTACTTGTTGTGCCTTCAAACTTGCCATGATTGCTATCAACGTTTATACCTGAACAAATTTTTTATCATGCCCGTAATCTTTTGCCTATTTGATCCAAAAGTCCATCCACAATCCATTTGTATGCTTCCTATATTTTAGTTCTCTCTTTTCCAACACATTTTCTCTGAATGATTTCTTAAACCACAAATTCTGCACGGATGTAGATCCCAACATGTATCTTTTATATGCCCTTTTCTGTTACAATGTGAACACTAAATACAATACACTTCTCGAACAAATTTTGTTGAACCTAAAACATTTCCTTTACCTCTCACATATCCAAGGCCTTCATATTTTGACCTTATAATTAGTTCAATCGGCTTTTCCATTCCATGCTGATGCTTACCTAATCCTCGACCTTTATATCCCATTCTCTTCATGATTTGCAAACCAACATTATTCTTATTAATATGATTTATAGAATCATTCACATTATCAACTTCATCTTTACATTCTTCATCATGAACAACTTGAGCAACATTACATAAACCACTTGATTCATCAATTGAACCAACCAAATTTTTTGTGCCACATAAAACATAACATGTTGATTTTTTTTCCTTCAAACATTCATTCTCTTCATTCAATCTTGATATTTCATTTGTGTATAAACTATTTTCTTCTTCTAATTTATTTATTTTCTCTTCCAAATCATCATTCCTTTTTTTAACTTCATCAAACATCTTTAACTTCTCCTTTAAATCATCAATCAACTTCCCTCTTTGTTCTAGTTCTTCATTTCTTTTATTAATCTTATCAAACAATTTTAACTTTTCTTCAAGCTCTTTATTCTTTTCTTCAAGTTTGCATGATTCCTTCATTTTCCAATCATGTACTTGTTCCACAAACTTTAACCTATCAGCTAACTCTTCAATTGCCTCTATATAATCACTAATTTCATTTAACAGTTTACACTTTTCTTCTCCCATTTCTTTTCTTAATTTTGTCAATTCTTTTTCTAAAAGATCCTTTTCACATTTTAAACTTGTATTTTCTTTCTTCACCTTTATTAATTCTTCTTCTAAATTATTTGTTTTCTCTTTCTTTACTCTATCAAATTTTCCCATTGCAATGAAAATTAAACTCACATTTTCAGTTGATTTTAATTTACTTTCCTCTCACAACTGCACATGCCTTCACCCAATTAAAGACATTTTCATCAAACTTTACAACAAACAACAATCACCTTTAACAACTTACTCTTCATCACAATCTTCCTTTGATTTCTCTATTGGATGCCATGTTTGCAAATTGGACTTCATGTTATCTTTAAATGATCTTCTTTGGCTCTTTTCACCCATAACTTTGCTCCTTCTTTGCTGCAACTATATAACCAAGTTGTATTTCACAGAATAATAAATTATTCATACACAAATCTTACAAAAAAAAACCCATATCATTTATCTCAGAATTTTTTTTTCATAACACTAACAACAACACAACAATTCACATTTCATAATAATCTATTCATAAAATAGAACATTTGTTTTTGCAAATCTGTTGCATGCTGATTAATGGGACCAAATAGAATCAAATCATAAAACAACAAATTACTGTGGCGTCCTTGAACAGGTTGGCAACAATCTCTTTCCAAAAACTTCTACAAAAGGTTAACACCTCCTTTGTCTTCAGCAATATAGACTCAAAAAAATAGTAACATCCTTTCTTCAAACTTTACTCACAGTCTGCACCTTTTTCATTCCTTCTTGCAGCAGCTAAAATCTTCTCTAGCAGTAGTCTACAGATTCAAACTAAAAACATGCTTCAATCCAATGTGACTCCTTCAAGATCTTTAGACCTTCAGCTCTTCCACAATCTGCACACACAGTTCTCCACTTTTTAAATAATAGCTCGTTTCAATAGCCCTTGCAAAAGCACCTATGATCAGACTGGCTCTGATACCACTTTGTTGGGGTGGATGGACATGGACAAAAACACAAAAATTAAAGCGCAAACTTATAAACATAAACACAAACACTTAAATCTTTTACGTGTTGCTACACGCTTCTATATTGCTTGCTTAAAACGTTTACATCTGCCTCTTTTTATAGAGGGTTTAGGAATTCTCTAGAACCTATTACAGTCACCAAACACATGCATAAAATATGTTTTATGTCGGTGGAAGTCGATGGGAGAAGAGTTTGGAATAGAGGGTGAGAAGGTTCTATATTAAATGCATAGTTGACAATCCTATTCGTTCGTTGGTAGAAATTAATGGCTACACAAGATAGGGGTTTTAGAGAATTCTCAGATCTAGAGAGGCCATTTAGGGAATTGTAGTGGCAACTTTCTGAAGATCATCTAAGGGAGACATCATATGATATCTTCATTGTAGCATGGAGACCTTCTACTAGGAGATCCACACTGACATACATACCTCAATTAGAGAAGGCAACAAAAATACTCGAGAGATCACTATCAATATCAGCATCTTTGGTGAAATAATTGACCTCGATTACAAGTAAGATGAAGAAAGCCCTTTGTTTGAGATCATTTTCAAAGAAGACCCACATCAACCCTTTGAGAGCTCATGAGGCTGCAGATGAACGTGACTAAGCAGGCTCGTGCCCATGTAAGGCTCGATTTGTTGGGAATTTCAGCTGGATAGGTATATTGCTATCAACACCACATTTTTGTTTTAGTTACTTTAATTTTTCTAATAATAGTACACCTTAGATAGGTTCATAAAATTGGGAATTTGGGACTGACAATGCTTAAGGATATCATATAAATTTATTTTGAACTTGTATCTATATTTTTTGTATGAGTGCTTGGAAATTTAAGATTAGTCACTTTCCCTTGAGGATTTGACATGAAGTTAGATTTTGCATTCCACTAGACTTTGGAATTTGGCTTGATCGGTGATGTAAGTTTATAATTGCTAGACCAGATGATAGTGTTAATTGGGAAATCTAGGTATATACTGTGTTCTAATGTAATGTTAATTAATTAATAATATAAATCATTTCCTTTGTATTTATCTTGTGGTTTGTCCCTTGAGGTAAGGCCTCATAGTCTTTCTCATTCATAATTTTGGTTTTGCATTTTGGTTTTACATTATATGTGTTGTAAACTAGATTTTGGGTACTGGAATCTTTAGAGAAAATCATCCTAAGTGGATGTTACTTTGAAACTCCTAAAGTGAACAAAGAAAGATTTCCACCAGAAAGATAATGTTTCTAAAGCCATTTCTCTTTGAATTTCTAGGAGGTAGATTGGGGGGATGGATAAGAATTTGACATTGTGTTTTTACTTGTAATTTTTTATGCTTGAAGTTCTCAATTCTCTTTTTTCCTATGGAATCTCTATTTTCCTGACACTTGCTAATCCTAGCACTTGCCTTCTCCAATGCTCATGTTTGTAGAGATTGGGAGTGCTTATATCTATGTAGCATAGTTTGGAAAAACTTAAAATATCCTTGAGTGCCAACCTTGATTTGCGATGCAATGTCATAGACATGATACCTTAAAATTTGCAATGTTTTTTTGAAAGAAACCTAATGTTTTATTGCTTATAGTTCTTTAGAGTGTTAGTCATTCATTTTTATTAGAATTGTTTACTCATGTGCCTATTTTAATGCTATCAACCCTCTTGACACTATCATGCAAAAATGAGACACACAATAATGAAGAACACTAGTTCTTTTAATGGACATCTTCTCAGTTAACAGTGAATTCCTATATCACAATTTCCATTTTGGTTTTGAATTGAATGGCATAGTGTTGTTTTGTCTTGATGGATTATAGTGTGCTAATGTCTTGACAAACTTGATCATTATATGTTTGGTATGCTTTCAATTGTAGGAGTTTGATAACAGTGTCAATATAATGATAGTCTTTATCAACTTAACAAGGTTATGCATGGTGATGGTTTTTGGTAAAATTGCTATGCTATTTTGATGTGACAGTGTATATTGTCAAGTTGTGGTCTTTATAAACAACAATGATCACAGTGCTATTAAAGGTTCATAATGACAGTGCTTTTCCTTGTGAATTAGTGGCAGTGTTAATAACCTTTATAGTGCTTTGGACAATGAAGGACCATTTCCATTGAGTGATAATATTTTGATAGTGACAGGGCTCCATATACATATTATCTCTGTCATAGGGGGAGTTAATGTTTGCAAGTGATATTCATTGATTGTGGTCTATTTTGACAGGTATGTTTTGTGTACTCATATAGAGAATGATATGCATGCTCAAGATGACTCTCAAATGGGCTTCATTAAATATTTAGACAACGCCTCATGCCATGTACATTGTTGTTCATATCTCAGTTCCTAATTGACAGTACATGGATAGTATACCTATGTGTTTTGCAATGGGCAATGCCTCTGTGAAGTGTTTGTATGAAAGTACGATAGTGATGTGTGCCCTGCTGCTCATGGTTCCCAAGATGATGTTGATGTTGTTTGGTATCACAAAGTTCCTTGATTATCTCTTCATGATGTTCATGCAAGTTTTGCAAAGGGACTTGTTCACTATTTGTGAAAGCTACCTATTCTCATCATGTTGAATCATTGACACAAGCTACCTCTATGGATAGTATACCTTAGTGTTTTGAAAATTCTTCTGTGAAGTGTTTGTATGATAGTAATATATTGATGTGTGCCATTCCATTCATGGTTTCCAAGATGGTTGGTGATGTTTGGTATCACAATGTTCCTTGATTATCTCTTCATGATGTTCATGCAAGTTTTGCAAAGGGACTTGTTCACTATTACAGTATACCTCTATGTTTTGCAATGGGAAATGTCTTTGTGAAGTGTTTGTATGACAGTAAGACAGTGATGTGTGCCATGAGATGATGTTGATGTTTTTTGTTATCACAAAGTTCCTTGATTATCTCTTCATGATGTTCATGCAAGTTTTGCAGAGGGACTTGTTCACTATTTTTCAAAGTTACCTGTTCACATGGTATTGATGCTTGATGTATCCAAAGTGTTGCTTCAAGTCATTTTAGTATTGGTTCAAGTCATCTCATGGTTTAAAAACATGTTTTGTAAATGGGCTTGTCAATTATTGTTTAAGACTTCATTTTACTGATTTTAAAAAATTTGCAGAATTCATGTGGAATGGTAGGGCTCAAAAGCCAGGGATTTAAATCGTGCACACCTAATCTAGAGGGTTTGATTTATTTTGGTTTTACTTGTTGCTCTAAATCATGCAGTTGCATGCTAATGGCTGAATGGAACTTAATATTGTAATATGCAAAATTGGAAAAAAACTGAAAACTGTCAAATGCAAATTGTAACATATTTAAAAAAAAAAACTATAATGCTCCTTATTGTTTGTACTAGATTATAGTCAAATCTTACATTTACAGTGCATTTTTCACTGTATTGTTGATGCATATATCATTCATCTAATTACAAGAAACTATTAACGAGCCCTCTCTTGTAAATTAATGTTTCCATTAGAGTTGTTGCAACATTTGAAACTATAACAAAAATACAAAATTTATGCAAACTTGATAACATGTGTTCAACTCATAATGCTACAGAACATACTCTTATTTCAATAACTAAAATATCAGATTTAAAAAACATGTTTCTTTGATTTGTATTCTCATATACTATTTCAACATATATTTTACTATTGACGTAATCCTTGCACCGAATTCAACATATATTTTACTATCTGCGTAATACTCGCACCTCCTTTGGGTGCAAGTGCTAGTACTAGAAGATGATACGATTATGTGTTGGACCTAAACCTTCTTTAGTCGTGCTACATGTCACTTGTAGCGACATATGCGGATCACCCAGCAAAGGAAATTAAATATTCACTATAATAACGTGGGGGAGTGTGGCGTTTAAAACAAGCGAGCACGATGGTAAATATTGTCCTTTTCTCACAGTAATCTATCTCGCCAAGCCGTCGCGACAACTGCCATTGACATTTAAAATGACCTCCTCGCCCATTCAGTGTACCGCTGGTGTTATATAAGCGGTCACCAAGTTTGTTTAGATCCATCAATTCATCTGTGTATGCTATCGAAAACAATGGCCTCTCTCACCTCTTCACAAAAGAGAATTGTTTTCTCAATAGCTTTGATGTTTTGCTGGAGTAGGGGGTCTGCGGCGAGTCTTAACCCCGCCTTTTACAATACAACGTGTCCACAAGCAATGCCAATAATAAGTGCAACAATAGCGCAAGCCGTGGCCAATGAATCAAGAATGGGCGCATCCTTGCTCCGACTTTTTTTTCACGATTGCTTTGTCAATGTAATGTATATTTCTTCTAGATCAATATTATCTGTACTTACCATTTTGTACAGGTATTGTAATGGTGTTTCTGTTGTTTCTTTCCACTTGCAGGGCTGCGATGGTTCTGTACTGTTGGATGATACAGCGAATTTCACAGGAGAGAAGGGTGCAGCACCAAACTTCAATTCACTCAGAGGTTTCGACGTCATTGATAACATTAAGTCCCAAATTGAAAACGTGTGCAGCGGCGTGGTTTCTTGCGCTGATATTGTGGCAACAGCTGCTCGTGATTCCGTTGTACAGGTAATGATGATGTTTATTGCTCCCATCTTTTCCCAGCAAATTATTATTTATATATATACAGTTTTACAGTCATTTATTTCAAGTAATTTAGGTCAGTTGTTTAAAGTCACGTATTTGAGAAAGTCAATTGCCCAATAATTAAAGTTTAACTTGTAGAAAGCATAAAATATCAACAGTCAAATGATTTGGTATTTTTAATACTGAAAATACAATTTGACCTGCTTTGTTAATGGTCGATCTTTCTACCACCTGAAAAATGTCAACGTTTAATCCCGTAGCCACGTTTGATCTTTCTCTAACTTTAGCTGTAAATTGTCAAGATTTCTCTATTTCTCAATAGTTAAAAACTCTTTGCAAAAATATGCTGAAAAGCTTTTCTTAAAAGGGTAGTACCGAATTATGAAACAGATTTCAATTATAAACTAAGTTATGTAGATCCTCCAAAGCGTACAACTTGGTATGTAACCTGTAATTATTTAAAAACCAATAAGGAGTTGTCCTGCCCACTAACGCCAATTTATCCACACAATGACATATGACATTGTATTTTCCTACAATTTGCAGTTGGGAGGTCCAACATGGAATATGCTGCTGGGAAGGCGAGATGCAAAGGCTGCAAGTATAAACGCTGCAAACAGGAACCTTCCAGGCCCCAGTTCGAGCCTCAGCAATCTCATCTCAGCATTTAAAGCCCAAGGAATGAATGCCAGCGACATGGTTGTACTTTCTGGTAATAATAATTCATATTTTTATTTTTGCTCTGTAAATCATTTCGATGTTGTTATTAGATTATCCGATCTTTGTTGACGGTGTGTGGTTATGATTAGGTGCTCATACAATCGGCAACGCCCGTTGCCTCTTCTATAGATCTCGTATATACAGTGATACCAACATAAACCAGAATTTTGCGGCTTCTCTTCAGGCAAACTGTTCGAGAAATGGTGGTTCTACGGACAACAATCTCGCATTCTTAGATGTCACAACTCCTACTCTATTTGATAATGGCTACTACCAAGATCTGACAAATTTCCAGGGTCTTTTCCACTCTGACCAGGAGTTGTTTAAGAACGGCTCAGCGGATGCTCAAGTTACTACATACAGTACTGATCAAAATGCCTTCTTCAATGATTTTGCGGCTGCAATGATTAAATTAGGGAACATCAAACCTCTCACAGGAAAGAAGGGGGAGATTAGGAAGAACTGTAGAAGTGTTAATTGATGTCTAAACGGGCGGCTACCCTCTGAAATTTTACGTTTTTATACTGCAACCTGTAATAAAAGAGAATGAATAGTACCACCCTCATAATGCATTGATTAATGGAGTGAAAACTTGAATGGTTTGGAGCTCGTTGCCCAACCTATCACTCCATTGGCTACATTCTTTAAAATATTTGTTGAAATATTAATGTAGTGACTCGTGGTTATATATTACTATTAAAATAAATAGTTTTTCATGTTAGTTTATGGTATTTCGGGAAGTTATAGGAATGTAATGCTTTTATAAGTATTTTATAAGTATTTTATAAGTATTTATAAGTATTTTATAAGTATTTGTAGAAATTTAGTGCAATTTTTTTTTTTAAATTTTTAAATTTTTGTTTTATATGTTATTGTGGATAAAATTTTCAGTAGTATTTGTGTCTATCATTTTTAAGAAAATCTTTTCAAATAAATTTATTTTTCATATATGAAAGTGGGACTATATGAATGATGAGAAATGATTTAATAAGGTATTTTATTTTAATTATGAAGTTTGAAAGATAGTATGTCAAATGAATAAGGGTTTATAAGCTATAATGAGATAAGCATGAAGATTGACGATCTTAAAAGGAGCGAACAATTACTCAGCAATTATGTATAGGAAAAGGTTAGTCAAAATTTTATAGAAGTAATTTTGGAGATTCAAGATAAGTATTTTAAAATTTAAAAATTCAAAGTTGTTCTATTTAACAAGTATTAAGATTATTTTGGTTTGTCAACGTTAGAGGATGTGTAATGTAGTTGTAGTGGAGGGAGATTAAAATATTGAAGAAATTGGAGCTTACAAATTCAAACTTATTTATGGTTATTGACAGGACAAGCAATTATAAAGATTCTGAACAAGCATGGTGAAAATAGAATGTATAAACTCAACCCATGTATTAGATAGATAAGGGGATGCAGATATATAGGAGATTAGTCAACCATGAGGTGTTGAAATGTATCGACACCTCTCCAATATCTAAACTAGTTAGAAAACATATGTCAATAATGGAAATGACTCACTCTATCTACACAATGAATGCCTAAGTAGGCTTATCAGCCTACGTGTATGAAAGCTATAAAGTATACACTAACACCCCCCTTAAGCATAGCTTAGGTTGGCATGGATAAAATGGGTCCCGGGTACTAGCCTAGTGAGGTAGCGATGTACAATCCAAAAGAAAGTGAGTCCTGACCATTAAGCCTGATAAGGTACTCATACACAATGCAATCTCTCTAAAAAAATGATTAAGATAGAAAACCTAGTGGGAAAAAACTATCCTCCAAAAAGAGAGAGGATGTGGTGAAGACTAGAAAGCTCCCCCAAAGGATGATGATGATGTTGTTATAGATTGCAAACCAAAAATATCTCATAGATGAATAAAATTGCTCTCAATGGAGATGTCATCAACCTGCTTTGAAGACTAGAAAAATACTAAGTCGATGATTTGACCATGAATCAAATCTTGAATGTAATGTGTATGAATCTCTATGTGTTTGGTTCACTAATCTTAAACCAAATTCTCACATATTTGAATAGTACTCTATTTGTCACAATAGATGACCACGAGATACTTGAAAGGAGTCACAAACTCAGAAAGAATTCGTTGAAGCCATATAGCCTCAGTAGCTAAGTTAATAGCCCCGCTAAACTCTACCTCTATGTATGATATAGCAATAAGATTATGCTTCTTTATAGACCAACTGATAGGACCTAAACTAAGTGAAAAGTTGTAACTTGAAGTGGACTTATGATGCTGAGTGTCACCAACCTAAGTTGAATCTATACAACAAACCAAGTCAAGTGATGAACCAACCCTGTAGGGAATCCCAAACCCAAGAGTACCACGAAGATAGTGAATGATCATCTTAGCTACTTTCCACTGCAACTCATGAGGTTTCAACATGAATCTTAAAACCATGGGCCTACTACATAGACAATGTCTAGACTTGCATGAGTCTAGTATATAAGACTACCAACAAGTTGTTGATACAATCTAGCATCAACCAATGTTGTAGTACAGGAAGTCTCAAGCTTGACTCCAGAAAGAAAGGGAGTTAGAGATGGTTTGCAAGTAGTCATATGAAACCATGCAAGTAGATCGAGAGTATACTTGGGTTGTGCAAGATTAATCCCTAAAGCTAACTATGAAATATCAATACCAACATATAGATCATCAACATATAGAACCAGTATCAAAAGTGAATCATCATGCCATAGTAGATACACATTAAGATCAAAATGTGATCTAGTAAACCCTAAATATAGGAGGTAGGAATTCATTTTGGCATAATAAGCTCTAGGAGCTTATTTGCGTCTATATATAGACTTCCTATGTCTTCAAACTAAGGATGAATCCTAAAAAAAGCCCAGTGGTTGTTCCATGTAGAATTCATCGTCAAGGTCTCTGTGTAGAAACACACTCTTCACATCCATATAATGTACATCCCATCCATGTGATGTGGCTATAGCAAGTGTGAGTCTAATGGAAGTTATGTTAGGAACTGGTGTAGAGGTTTTTGTATAGTCAATGCCTACAACTTGTGAAAAACCTTTGGCTACCAATCGTACTTTGTACTTATCAACTAACCCATCTATTACAAATTTAGTCCAATATTTCCACGTACATCAAACTATTTTCCTTCCCTTAGGAAGTGAAGTCAAATCCCAAGTGAGATATCTAATCAGGGAATCATATTCCTCATCCATAGCAATATCCCACTCTAGTATTCCTGATGCCTCTTAGAATGCATGTGGATTAGAAACTAAATCAAAGAAGGCATATTCCCCCACTAAAAGTATGCATGAATCTATCTATCATTAGCTGAATCTTGTACCCCTGCATCTACCCTATGTAGAGTGTGAGATGTGGGTGATTCTTTTGTATATATATCAACTTCTAATGTAATCCCTAAACTAGATGATGATGAACCCTCATCACTGTCATCACTATGAGAACTAGAAGAAGATACTACACTAAGACTCTGTTGCGAGTGATTTGAATCATCAGTACTATAATCAGGATCTGAATAGTCCACAATATGTTGAGAAGTTTCAAGTATAGTTTCAAGAGATGTTTTTTGAATCTTATCACTTCTCTCAATAAACAACTCATGTGTGGTAGGGTGGAGTAGGTGATAGAATTTTAAACCATCTAGATATACCACAAAGATGCAAGGTTTGGATTGTGGATCCATAACCTTACATTGCTCTTTTGGAATTTGTGCCATGGAATGAGAGCCAAAAACACTATGAAATGATCAACTGCTGGTTTGCATCCTTTCCAAGCTTTAGAGGGAGTGATACCCTTTAAGGCTTTATGTGAAACTCTATTCTATATGTAACGTGCTATGCAGTTGATTGCTTCTACCCAATATGATGGTGTGAGGCCCTTAGAGTGAATCATACAATTATCCAACTCTTTTAAAGATCTATTTTTTCATTCTACAACACCATTTTGTTGTGGGGTATAGGGAACTATGCACTGCAAATCTATCCCCTTTGATATACAATATTACTCAAAACTATTGTTGACATATTCTATCCCATTATCTATTCAAAGAACATTGATGACTTTCCTTGATTATTTTTTGGCAAGAGCTTTGGAATCTTGAAAAGACTCAAACACTTCTATTTTTGCCTAAGAAAGTAGACAAATGTAAAAAGTGAGAAATCATCAATGAAGGTGAGACCATATCTAGCCTTTATAAAATATGTTCATGGGGAAAGTTCCTTGAACCATCACTATGAACAAGTTCTTAAACCTGTATTGCCCTCCATGATTTACCTTTGTCAAATTTTACTTCTAGATGCTTGCCAAGTGAACAACCCTCACAAATCCCTTTAGAAAATTTAACATTCGGTAATCCCTTAACTATATTCTATTAATATGGTTTTTCAAGATAGTGGTAGTTAAGATGACCAAACCACTCATGCCATAGTTTGCTAACCTCATCTGAATGAGTTATTAGTGCTTTTAGAGAAATATCTACAAAAAAATTTGAGAAGGCATATAATTTGGATTGGTGATTTGCCTCTCCTATTGCTACCAATTTTTTTTTTTGTAATTCGCTTATCTCAACTGAATCTAGAGAGAAGTGTACTCTCATTCCCTTCCCTAAATGAGTTATTTGATACATTGAAAGGAGATTAGTTGAGAGTGAAGGTACACTTGGAACATTTACAAATTTTCCTCCTTCAACTTAAATAGACCCTCTCCCTTTTACCAATGCTGGAGTATCATCACCTAAGGTGATTGTGGACATACTTGATGGTTCTAAGGATGAAAAAACAACCTGTGAAGAGCCCATATGGTGTGAAACACCAGAGTCTATAATCTATGATGGAGATAAATATGATTTAGGAACTAAGGCTTTTCCTTTTGATTTCTCTTTGTCGTTGTATTATCTTGATTTGATGAAGATGCCTTGATAGAATCAGGTAGCCCTATATTGTTCTTTTTGAGAATTTGTTGTAGAACTTCAATTTTTTTCTTCATGCATTGATGCTTTTCATGTCCAATATTTTTACAAAAGGCATGTTGAACTCTCTTTTTACCTTGAGAGTCCTTGGAGTTGTCAATTTTTTCTTTCTTTCTTAACTTCCTTGTCCTTTTTAGTGTTCTTCTCCCCTTTTGAAGTTTGACGTGTTTCATTCCCTACAATTAGGGTTTGAGGTTTATTAGACTTCAAAGTACCCATTTGAATTAACTTTTCTTGCTCCCTTGTGAGATCAACAATGAAGTTATCAAGTGTGGGCATTGAACATGAGGCTCCAAGGGAAATTTTATTAGAGTAGAAAGTTGATACAAACACATAAATTTTGGACCTCTCTTGGAAAGTACATAAAGGATTAATTAATCCTCTTTC
>VDFB02023912.1:0-34093 GCA_007258455.2 Sequoia sempervirens | reverse complement strand
TAGAGGAGGAGGAGAGAGATGAGGGAGTCAGACAAGAGGACAAGCAATCAGAGGCAAAGGCTAGATAGGAGGTGGAGCAGTTGAAGGAAAAGGTGCATATAGGAGACAAGGCCCTAGATGTCGGTGGAGGGGAGGAGTTAGTTGGGCATGAGGAGATTAGAGGCGATGATGAGGAGATGGACATTGGTGGGGATGATGAAATGGATGAGGTGGAGAGATAGTTGTGAGAGCACATGGTGGATGGAGAGGAGGACATATCCAGGGGACCACTTTTTCCACATGATGCCACAGTTGATCAAAGATTAGTTGATATGCAACAAAGATTAGATGAGGCCTCGGTGCAGATTAGGTCCCTACAGGAAGAGCTAGAGGTGACATGGGTAGAGCGGGATCAAGCTATGATCCATTAGTGGGAGGCACAGAGCTGGTGTTCCAAGTTTGTGCAAATGTGCATAGGGTCTGTGGGAGAGACTGTCAGGGAGTTGGCTAGGATGAGTGAGATTTAGGGATAGTACAGGATGTTGTATGAGAGGTAGTGTTGGTAGATTAGTAGGATCCTGGCTTATCTCAGTCTCAGACTAGGACAAGCAGTGGTTCAGGCAACAACAATAGGAGCCACAATAGCTGGAGCCACAATAGTGTGGGTGGATCTACCTCTTTAGGGTATTCCTTAGGGCACAGGTCACATCATCACAATCACAGGCACTCTCCAGGCCACAGATCTAGTCACAACCATGGATCATCAGCTTTAGGATATAGGTCACAACAACCACCTATCACTGATCCATCAACTTCACAGACTTAGCCTACCATGTCTTCACAGATTCCATCAATTCCAATCATAGATCATTAGTCACCCCATTATTCTCCTTGAGGGGATGAGGAGAGCATAGCTTAGGGAATTTGTTATCTTTTTATGTTTGATACATTATGTTATGACATTTATATTTTGACCATCAAGCCTATGAGCTCTATTTTTTGGATACCTCGTGACTCTATCTTGTGACGTGACATGGATTTTGAGATTATATATGATGCAGTTTTGGTGTGGACTATATGATTTATGTTTTTGATGCCTTATGATTTGATTATGTCTATGATACATGCATTTATGATGATGATTCCTATGATGATGCATTTTATATGTTATGTGATGATTAGATGATGATGATGACATCCTATATGTATGTGTAATGCTTTGGTTCTAATAAATGTCATGTTTATGATGATGGATGCATTGATGTATGACTATATATGTATGCTAATGCGACATGTAATGCTTTATGTTATGATGTGTATGCATTAATGATATGAACAATGTCTGAAATTTTTTAATGTACTTTTATGTTATGTGAATGCAAATGGATGAATGAAAATGACATATGTATGCTAATGATGCAAATATGTGAATGGAATTATTTAAATGTTTAATGAACTAATGAAATTTCTATATATGATTATGTATGCAATTATAATTTTGTATGAAACAAGATATCATCAGGAGGCGAAAGAAGAGGAATGACAAGACAAAAGGAGATGGATGTTAGTGTGAAGAAATAATCCTTCAATATATTTCCAAAGGACTAATAGTTTTTTCTTTAATCATCATTCGGCGGATTGTTGTGACGACCAAAAAAAATCATGATATACCATAGATCAATGGGGTGTAAGGTCATACCATCACATGAGACAAGAAATTGAAGATAAGGATGATCATGACTCATACTAAGAGTGTAGTTTCCCTAGTCTTTTTGTCACAACCAACCACAAACAAGAAAGACAAGAAAGACAAGCCATGAAACATCATTGCTCCTCTAAATTGTGTTGCAAGGACATCCTCGAGGAACTAGAAACATGAGTGTCTGAAAAAGATAAGACAAGACAATCATCATGATACGTAGTTGTTCCTCTAAATCCTATTGTCAGGACATCCTCGAGGAACTAGTAGCATGATGAAAATCAAAGGACAAATGCCAAAAGACAATGTTTTCCAAAGTATTTTCCAAGTGTTTCTAAATATCAAGTGTTTTAAGGTTTGACGATGTTTAGATGATGAATGCTAGGTAATGCCAAATTCAAGGACATATCCTGAATGATGTTGATGTTGATGTTGAGAGGAATAATTCTCAAATTCCATGAGACTCCCTCAAAATTCTGGATGATAGTGATGAAACCTAGGGAGGACACATCCTAAGGCATAGATAAATGACAAGGGTTGTTCTTCAGAAGGAAACATCCAAAGAAAAACCAAGAGTTGATAATTTGACTTGTTTTGACTGAGTTTGACAAGAGTTGACTAGATGACTGAAATTTTGATTAAATGATTGCCAAAGTTTGTTTTAAGGGTTGCCTATTTTAGAATAATTTGTTTGATTTGAAGACATTTGACATGTGTACCAATGTAGTGTCATGAACCCTAATGGACTGCCCTAGTGCAGCCTCGGGGGCTCATCAATTGATGACCTTGCCTACGTCATACACTCAAAGACCTCTTAGTTTGACATTACCAATGACCTTGTCTTGATGACCAAAGATTGAGTCATGATTTTATTCAGACAAACCTAAAAGGACTGACCTAATGTCTTAAGGGCTCAAAGGTGAGCCTTTCCTATGTAGAAAATGCACAAAGACAATGTAGTTAGACAATGACAAATACTGACTTGACAAGTTACAACTCTATTTTTTTCATATTTTGAAGCTTATTTGGATGTTTTTGGATTTTTTCAAGACATTTTTTATTTTTAGAGATTTTTTTTAGGACTTTTTTTTCAAATTTTTAGGTCTTTTTTCAAGACTTTTTATGATTTTTATGTCTGTTTTCAAGACTTTTATGATTGATAGGATCATGTGTGATTCCCACTACAGTCAAGTGATAAAGGATTCCCCACAGTCAGGTCAAGGACTAGCCAAGTTAAAGGATATGGAAAAGGACGTGTGTGGGATGAAGGTGGACATTATGCAAGACTTGATGTCAACCATTGTCAGCCATGCAAATAAATGGAAAGATGTTGTGACAAGTGTCGCAAGTGTGTCAAAAAAAAGTGGGTATTTATTACATGGACTAAGGTAGATGGAAAAGCAAAGACTAACTACACATGGCACCTGTTTGCCAAGTTTTCACCATGGTACTTATCCAAAGTTCCTATTTACTAGGTTTTCACTATTGGACAAATTATTTCTTTACTATTTTTTTTCATTTTTTCCATTTTTCTTTTTTTTCATTTTTCTTTTTTTAATTTTTTAATTTTTTTTCAATTTTTTTGTATTTTTAAATTTTTATGGTTTTTAGCCTAGCTCTCTGATGTTATTCGTAGAATTTTTGGAGATACAAACTATTGATGGCTTCTATCAATTGTTCACCATCTAGAGTAGCTAGCCGGTAAGCTCTAGAACTAAATGAGGCAATGATGATATAAGGACCCAACCAGTTGGGCTCGAACTTGTCGGGTTTCTCTCTGTCAGACTGATTCTTTGGGTTTTGCATTAGGACCAGGTAACCAATGTCAAACTTTCTGACCATGAATATCTTGTTATAACTGTGACAAAGGCAATTTTGATATGCCTATAAATGATTTAAGGCATTATGTCTTCATTCCTCTAACATTTCTAGCTCTTGTAGTTGTGACTGTCTATACTCTTCATCATCGATCAAGCCCTTCAAGGAGACTCTGAGAGAGGGAATTTCAACCTCAATGGGCAAGATGGATTTGGCTCCAAAGACCAAGGAAAAATGTGTGGCTCCTATAGGCATGTGGATGCTGGTGAAATAGGCCCACAGAGCAGGGTTGAGTTGTTAATGCTAGTCGTAGCTAGCGTCATTGACGATCTTCTTAATAATTTTAATAATTATCTTATTAGACGCATCAACTTGACTATTTCCTTGCAGATAGTAAGGCATGGAGAAATGGTGTTGGATGTGGAAGCATTCACATAACTCACAGACATCTTGATTTTTGAAAGGACGCCTGTTGTCTGTGATGATGGACTCTGGGACACCATATTGGCAGATGATGTAATTGAGGATGAATTTGGAAATCTGCTTATCAGTTATGTATGTGAGTGGGATTCCTTCAATCCACTTAGTAAAATACTCAGTGGTAGTGATAATGAATTTATGGCCACTAAAAGAGGTGGGATGGATTTTTCCCATGAGGTTGAGTCCCCATTGTGCGAAGGGCCAAGGAGAAGTAATTGGCCGAAATTCCTGTGCTGGTGCATGAATCAAATCATTATGTATTTGACATTGGTGACATGTTCTAAAAAACTCAAGTGCATCTATTTCCATTATCGACCAATAATACCCAAGTCTCATGATCTTCTTAGCTAAGGTAGGGTCACTTGAATGAGATCCACATAAACCCTCATGTACCTCATGTAAGTTTGTTCATGCTTCGTCAGTGTTAAGACATCGAAGAAGGTTATTGTCAAAGCTATGGTGGTATAAGGTGTCACTGATAAAGGATTTTTGTTAGTTGTTGGATAGGTTCAGGGGAAGGGTCTAGGACTAAAGGTAGTCATAGATGTCTTGATACCATGGTGAGTTGGGACCAACAAGCTCACAAACCATTTCTAACTCCAGAATATCATATGCAGGAACCAAAAGTTGTTCCACCAAGAACTCAAATTGTAGAACATTGATGGGAATGTCTAGGAGAGATCCAATTGTTTCCATTGTGTTTGTTGCCTTGTTTTGTGCCCTTGGAATTTGTTCAAAAGAGAGTATGTGGAAATATGACTGAAAGCTATTGACCATGCATTTGTAGGGAAAAAAAATTTCATCCTTGGTCTCATAATCATCATTGACTTGGTTGATGACCAACTAAGAACCTCCAAAGACTAGAAGCATTTTTATTTTCCATTTAATAACCATTCAGAGTCCAGTGACAAGTGCCTCAGATTCTGCAATGTTGTTTGTACATGGGAAAGCAATTTAGAATGACTTAGGAATGGATTCCCCTTGTGCAGTGATGAAAAATATACCTGCTCCCGATCCATAACCAGTATGAGATCTGTCAAATTAGAGTTTCCAAGGTGATTTAGGTTTCGTATGAAAGATAGACTCATCGGGGAAATCTGCTACCAATGGATGATCGCCTTGTACAGGTGCATCTGCGAGTTGATCGGCTATTACTTGTCCTTTTATGGCCTTGATTTCTACATATTGTATGTCATACTCACTCAATATCATAACCCACTTTGCCAACTGGCCTATCAAGGCTTCTTGACTTAGAAGATACTTCAAGGGAGCAATCTTTTCCACTAGTTGTGTCTTGTGATTCAACATGTAATGTCTTAACTTCTAGGTAGTGAAGACAACTACAAGACAAGCACATTCAATGGATGTGTAGTTGAGCTCATATTCAACCAATGTCTGACTAATGTAGTATATTTCCCTTTCCTTCTCATCATGATCATTTTGCACAAGCAATGCCCCCAATGCTGAAGTTGCCGCAAAAATATATAGAATCAAAGGCTTTCCTTCAATGGGTGGCATTAGGATAGGTGGTGACAATAGATAGTCTTTGATCTATTGGAAGGTCACTTGACATTTGTCTGTCCATATAGAGGGGATGCTTTTGTACAAGAGATATTGAAATGGCTAGCACTTGTCTGCTAGTTGGGCGATGAAGCGCTGGATAGACTATAATCTTCCTTGCAATGTTCTTAGTTCATTGATTCCCTTTGGGGGAGGCATGTATAATATTGCTTTCACCTTAGCGGGGTCAACTTCAATGCCTCTGGGAGAAACTATACATCCCAAAAAATTTCCTGATGTCACCCCGAAAACACATTTCTTAGGATTCAAGCGCACCTTGTACTCTTCCAGTCTTTTGAAAATTTTGTCTAGTACACTAAGATGATCCTTGCATGTCAAAGATTTAGCCAAGAGGCCATCAACATAATCTTCCATTAGAGTATGCATGAGGTCATGAAATAGCGTTGTCATGGCTCATTGATATGTGGCACCTACATTCTTGAGACCAAAAGGAATGACATTCTAGTAGTAGGTACCCCAAGGGCAAGTGAATGTTGTTTTATGCTGATCTTCAAGAGTGATATGAATTTGATTATAGCCCGAGAAACCATCCATGAGGGATAGCATCTCGTATCTTATTGTAAGATCAAAAATGATGTCTATGTTGGGAAATGGAATGTCATCCTTTGGGCATGCCTTGTTCAGATCACAAAAGTCTATACAGATGCATATTTGACCATTTTGCTTAGTAACAGGCACAAGGTTTGAAATCTAGTCTGCATAGTCTATTGATCTTATGAATATCATGTTTAGCAATTTCTTGAGCTCAGCTTTGACTAACAAGGAAATTTGTGGATGCATCTTTTGAAATTTTTGTTTGACTAGTTTAGCATCTAGAAGTAAGGGCAGGTGATGCAAGAATAGTGTTGGATCCAACCCAGGCATATCAGTGTATGACCATGCAAAGTTAATCTTATTATACAAAGAACTATTGAAATTTTGGTTTTTCTTCTTCTATCAATGATGCAACAAAGAGAACCATTTTGGGATCTTCTATTATGGCTATATTAACTTCTATGGTGTCCTCAATGAGAATTGTTGATTTTTCTTGTGTGATGGGGAGAAATTCCAATCCTCCATCCCTAGGTGCCTCAGAGAGGTTTTCACCCTTGGATAAGTCCTTTATTTTTACTTTTGTATTGTCAGAAGGTGCCTTTCAGTTTTCACCTACAGACGCATCTTTTTTTAAAAAAATTTTTTACTTTTACGACTAGAGGATTGTACAGTCTCCCCGAAGTATGTTGCACAATCTAGATCAATAGTGAATCTAGCCTTATGGTCTCTAATTGGATACCCTCACTTAGCCCCATGAATTCTACAATAGCTTCATCATTCTAAAAAATTTCCATAGTTGGCGGGCCTTGTTGATCCTAGTCAAAAATTTATGGGTAGACAAGGGAGATACCATCATTAGTATTAGAAAATGGCAGGGATGATGTGGAAAGCATGAAAACAGATTCAGAAAGGGTAAAGATGAAGTTTTCATCCTCCAACTCCCATTCGGATTCTATCCAGTATTCTCCTTCACTTGATTCAGATAAGTTAGACTCATTGGAGAAATAGGGGACAAAATAATTGGCATCATGGTCAATAGTATCAGATGGCAGGTTCATCAAGTCAGGATGATTGTCAATGAGGTCATATAGTCAGATAGATGAATGGGAATGATGGTCAATAGGACCAGATGGCTGGAAAGTCGAGTCAGAACAATGGTCAATAGGATTAGATGACGGTGTTGATTTTTCATCGTCATGAGGCCAAAAGTGTCTTACCCATTCTTATCTTTTCAAAGGGACTTTAGGAGGATAGTTAGAAAGCTCAAATTTGATTTTTTTTTTGAATTTTTCATCAAAGGAAAGCTCACCGAGTTCCAAAAAAATTTCGTCAAGGAAACAATCACTTAAGGATCTTTGAGAACCAAATTCCCATTCATGTGAGTCAATTTTGGTAAGGAAATCTTTGATAGTCTCCACACTTTCAAAAATATTCATGCTCTCACCTAAAAGTACATTGGTACATCGATCGTCAGTTTTGGGTAACCCAAACCCTAACCCTAGGTGATTTGGTCTTATAGAAGGAATTATAGGTTCTCTCCTTCCAATCTTTTCTTTTCCAAGGCCACTAGTTTTGTCATAGCCTTTTTCCTTCATTATGTCATAGCCTTTGTCATATATCTAGACTAGTAATGGGGATGGATCTTCTAGGTCTTTGTAAATACAAGTTGATATGTCTTCAATGTCTTCTTTGTTCATGTAACCCCATTTTGTGAAAATCATTGTTGGAGGAACCTTAAAAATCTCTTTAGGCTCCATTCTAAAACAAGTTCTACCATAAGCTTTTGGAGACGGGTATTTTAGTGAAGCAATAGGTCATGTTCAATTTGTATTCTCTGCAACCTTGGTCCTGGATCGTGATATTAGGATTAGCCTTCAAAATGGAGGGAGATGATATGGTGGAAGACAAAGAAGTGGACGCGAATGGTTTGGCGAGTGTGGATGGGTCAATGTATTTGGAGGAAGTGGATGTTGTAGCCTCGTGGTTAATTGGCACTTGCTATTTAGAGATACCTCTCAAATTGGTGCAATACTGGAATGGATCAGGGTCTCCATATATGGTAATTTTGGTGTCATTAAAAGGAAACTTCAAGCATTGGTGGTAAGTGGATGGTATAGCTTTTAAGGAATGGATCCAAGGTCGACCAAGTAACATGTTGTATGGTAGCTCAAGATCTAGGACCTGACATGTTGTATCCACAATGACCGGCCCCACACGGATAGGAAGTGTGATAATGCCCTGAGAGGAGCATTCTTCATCATTGTACACCTTTATAACAATACTCTTAGTAGCATGTACAAAAGCATTAGAGAAGCCTAGTGCTTTAACCAGTTTTAGGGAGCATATGTTCAATCTTGCTCTGCCATTTACTAAGACTCATCTAACCTTATGCTTATCGATGAATACTTCGATATGCAATGCATCATTGTGAGAAGGTTTTGTTGACAAATAGTCTTGGTCTAAAATTTTTATGTGATTAGGGGTGGTTAGGTATCCCACCATGGCTTCAAATTGGTTGACATCAATGTCCTGAGGGATGGAAGACTCCTATAAGGTTTTTTCAAGTATGGTCTTGTGGGTAGGAGAAATGCATAGCAACTCAAGTATAGAGATTTGGGTGGGCATTTTCTGTAATTAGTCAATGAGATTGAACTATCCCTTAGGTTGTGACTATTTGGAGAATGGACCAAATTGTGACTGTTTGGTAGATGGACCAGGTATCATGACCTTTGGTTGTCTAGGAGGAGGAGGACCAACTATGGTGAATTTTCCTCCATAGGTAGTGATATTACACTCAAGTGTTTTCTTGATGGTAATTGTATTGAAATATTCGTCAATAGCTTGGAGGTGGTTAATAATGGGCACACCAAAATAACTAAAGAGTGTAATTGCCTCGATTGTTATTATTATTCTTTGGACCTAATGTAGAGGGATTATTCAAACCATGATCCTGCAATGGGTTTTTATGAATTGTATTGTCTAAATTTGAATCAAGTTGTTGTCCATGTAGTTCAATGGTACGATTTTTTATAAGATCTTGTAGAAGATTTCTTAATTGTCAACAGGAGGAATTTTTATGCCCTTTTCCTTGGTGATAATCATAGAATGCATTGTCATCCTACCATGATGGCTTGAATTGTCTAGGTTCATATGGTTTAGGGTCTTGCAATGTGGTGAAACCATTTTGGAGGAGCTTCTTAAGGACTACAATTGGTTCACCCAAGGTGTACGTGCATCTCATTGAAAATTGTCTAGTCTGATGTGGTTTCCCTTGGTTTTGATTGTTTTGGATGACATTTCTAGTAGGTTTCGATGTGTTCAATGGTGTGTTTTGGGGTTGATCTCCTTTGAGCATGATTGCAGGACCTATGGCATTTACCACTTTAGTGTCAACAATACTATCATTAGTGATGTGTTTTTTTTTTACCCAGTATTTTTTTTTTTTAGCAGGTGTATTTCCATTTGTGCTCTTGTTGTCGTATTTAAGTTCTCCTATAGCAATAAGGGCATTTTCGAGTTGGAATCCTTTTTTGACTAAGTCTGTGAAAGTGGTGCAACAATGAACTTGTAAATTGTATTATAAGGTTCCCAGAAGATTTTGGACAAACGTGTCTACCTTTTCCTTTTCTTGTGTCTCAACATGGCATCAACTTGCTAAAATTCTCCATCTTTAGAAGAATGGAATAAAGGTCTCAACAGTTTCCTCTTGAGTAAGTGTACATAAATTGGTAATGGTGACGTCATTGTCAATGTTATAGGCATAATTTTGTAGAAATTTGTTAGCAAGTTCCTTCCATGACTTTATTCCTTTAGGCAGGGTAGAAAATCATTCAAGTGTGGGACTTATGAGACTTCTGGGAAAGAGTCTCATGAGATAGGTATGTTCATATGCAATTTCCATGCAATTGGTTATAAATTATCTTATGTGCTCAAGGGGATTTTCCTTGCCTTTGTATTTGGTAAAGTTGGGTACCACATACCCTGGAGGGAAATGTGGCATGTGTAAACTCATGTCAAATTGGTACAAACATAAATCATAGGACATGTGGGTCTTTTTTTTTGCAACTTCATGTTCTCCATTTGTTTTTGTAATGTCACGAGTTGAGCTATGAGTGCATCAATTATGGGGTTGTTTGTGGTGTCACACATGTTGGTAATGGGTATTCCATGAGTTCCAATTTGTTGTGATGATGTAGTATGATTTGGGATATTTTAAACTATGGAACATATGATGTGTTTTGGTTTGGAATTTGTTGGTACTAGAAGTTTTGATTAGGCATGTGTTGTTGTGTATGGATGTGTGATGTGTATGTGGGAATGTGCACTCCAACGGTGTTAGTTTGTATTTGCGGAATATGTTGACCTTGAGTGTTTTGGTGTCCAAACGAAGTCATGTGTTGTGTAATCTAATTTCCTTGCCCAAATTGGTACATGTGACCATGGGGAATGTTGGTGTTCTACCTTTGGGGGATATTGGTGTTGGTATTGAGTTGTGACGAAGTCTTAACATTTGGTTGAGGTCTTGGAATGGAGATTCGTCATTTATTCCTCCCAAAGGGGTTTAACGAGTTTGTTCCCATGGAATTATTTGAAGACCCAATTAAAGGATTTGATGATATTGTTCCCATGGCACTAGATGAGGATCCAAATAAGAGGTTTGATGGTTTTTTCCCAAAGGTAGCCCCAATTGCTTGTGATGAAGTTGTTGACATTAGAGGCATTGATTGTGATGTGGCTTGTGATATGGTCGATGTTCCTCCATTGGATGTTGTGTTGACCATCTTAGAAGTATTTTGATTAGAGGTGCCATTAGAGGTAGCATTGATGGTGTTTTTCGTATTTTGTGTGGTGGCACCAATGAGAGTATTGTTTGCATTATGTTTTGATGTCAAAAGAGGTTGGTTGGTGTTGTAGGTATTGTTTTCATTATTGTTTTCATTATGATCAAGAGATGTTGCTCTTAAGGTGTTAATTTTGAACCCTCGTGGCAATTTAGCCCCTTGGTGTAAAATCATGGCTAGATATCTCTCTAAATCTTGCAAGAGTAATTCCTCCACAAAGGAAGCCACATCAGGGTTTTGGGAAGCAACTTCGACATCTTCCATGAAAACTTGTCCGTTTTCATCTCTACGTGAAAAATGTTCAAAGGGGTTGCGTGAGGAAGATGTCATGTTCATGTCACTAAAGGGGTTAACGAAAGATTCCCCCATGTCTGTGTTTTGGTTCATGTCATTAGAAAAGTTGTAGGGATTTTCGCCTTGTCCAAAAGGGTCCATTTGTCTTCTTTTCTTTTGGAGCCTAGTCTCAACCATAAAATAATTTTCTCAAATGAGGGAGGATGATAATGACAACTATGTCTATGAATGGGGATGATATGACACTACGTTTTTGGAGTTTTGAAATATGGAATGCAGTAATGTCAATGGTGTCTAAAGGATATGTCAAATGCAAGGTGATAATGAAAGACTAAGATGAAAGGTATGACACTATGTTTTTGGATTTTTTAAATAAGGGATGCAAAATGAGGACTAAAATGACTCAAATGTTCTAAGGTATGCAAATACAAAGATCTAAGCAATTTTTATGGACTTTTAGAAAAGGTTTTACTCAACTACTCAAAGCTTGGTCTATGTCTCAATTTGGATCATCAAAGGACTTTTTGGTAGGACTAAATGACAAGATGACAAAGTGAGGTAACCTAGCTAGACTTTTGAGTTGGAAAGGTATCACAAAAGGATAATGACTAAAGGAAATGATTTTGACTAAGTCCAATGATAACCTACTCTTGAAGGAAAATATTTTGCAAGGTATGGTAAGTTTTCCTATTCCAAAGTCTGCAAAAAATGAGGACCTAAAGACTAGTTTATTGTTGGAAATGATGACTTTTAAGATGCAACCAATAATTTGCAAGGATAGACCTATGGAAAAATGCAAGCTAAAAGATGCAAGAAAGGAATATTTGAGAAATTCCTTGTCTATTTTTCAATAGAGGCCACTGGAAAAAGATGTTTGACAGTAGATTGAAAATGTTTGCACTCGGGTTTTGGACAGTAATAGTGTTTTTCTTAATGATAGGTATTTGTGTCAGTTCAGGTCACAGTTGCATTTCAGTTTGTCAAATGCATTGTAGTTTCAGCAAATGCGTCACTACAGGTTACAGATGTGTTTCAAGAAGTAAAATGCATTGCAATACAGTCAAATGTGTTGCACATGACATCAAATGCATCTTAATAGAGTGATTGTAGTGCATAAAGTCTCAAATTCAGTTCAAAATTGTGAATGTGTGTCACAAAATAGAAAATGCATTGCAGGCTGAATAAAGGTCTATTTTGTTTGCAATTTTGGAAAAAAATTAGAATTGTTTTAGTTTGAGTGAGTGTTTCTAGGTCTGCAAAAGGTGTTAATTTGTTCAATGTCTCAAAAAACACTTGGAAAACACAATGTTTTGTCTTTGAATGTTTAAAAAGATGCACCATGAAGACAAGCACAATCCTAGGTTAGGCAAGGACTATATCCACTGGATTCCACGTAGGTTTCTCCAACCATACTTATTCTTAGCGGGTGATTTAGAAGCTTGGCCACATAGGCTCCCCCTTACATTGCACTCACTTCTCGAGTCAACCAATCTTCAAGCCCCCATAAATCTCCCATGGCAGAATTTTCATCTCTACTAAGAACTGCAAGAATGTGGATGCCTTGGAAATAACCATTGTTGTACCATTGAATAGATGGGTTTTTGGCTACTACACAAAGGTTTTTAGCTCAGGTTTCCATTTGAGTGGCCACACATGAGGCAAGATTAGCTCTGATAAGGAGGAATTCCATCCTGAAGAGGCTACGCTCAATAGGGTTTTGGGGAATTCACTTGTCTGTGTGACACATCCGCACTCACAATCCTAAGCTTTCCTTTAGGATTCACATTTGTATACAGGTCGGGAGTAGCTCAGCTAAAGAGCTTCATTGCTAGTTTGAGTCACCTTGGAGTGAGTACTTTTTCCCACCAAGGAAGGCCCAATTACTAGTGTCAATAATAGTTTTTCTTGCACCAGGATCGTACAAGTGCACAAGGGGAGAGGATACTTATATTATTGAATCGGGGTTACATAAATTTGAAAGCACTTGTTTATTTTAATTATCAAAATTGTAATGTGAGGAAAACACCTTAAACACTTTGTTCATTTTAAACTTTAAGTCAATGTGAAATAAAAAAGTACATTTTAAGCCCATGTCATGAAAATGCATGTAAATTCTTACCTTATGAGTTTCAATGCAAGATTGTGTTCATTATAAGCCCATGAGTGCGTATGCATGTTTATTTTAACCAAATAAAATGTAAATGCAAGTTTTTTGTTTGTTTTTTTGCTTGATTAAGGAATTGAAAAAATGATATTAAATCAACAAACAAAAGGGTTAGAATCCTTGCCACATGCTGGAAACATAATATTAGTAACCCAAAAAAATTCTAAGCTACTAATAGAAAAAGAAATCTGGAAAATTTTGCAAAAATCTAAAAGTAAACTTTTACCAAGAAAATGCATCGTTTTGCATAGAAAATGCATCTCAAGGCCAAAAGCTAGAATTTTCTAGGCAGATGTGTTGTTCTGCATAACAAATGCATCATGGCCTACGTATGCATTATTCAGGCTCGTAGATGCATCACAGTAGAGAAAATGTGGCGTTTTGGTTAGTGAATGCATCTCAACAGGGCATATGTGTCATTTTGCAAGTCAAATACATCACGACGTAGTGAATGCAACTTAGAAATATGCAAATGCAGAATTCCATACCTGTACCTACAAAAACACAAAAAACCAAGCTAGTAGTGTCGCAGCTAATACTGTGCGCACCTCTTTACGCCACCTCATGTAACTAATGATATAGCATACCCAACAGACATGGCCCCCATGCAAAAATAGTCATGTCCCACCTCATATGAACAAGCACATCTCCCCATCCAATAGGGAACCCGTGTACCTGATGATCTGGAATAAGTACACCAACAATCAACATGCATGCATCACATCCCATCGAGGATAATGTTTAGCCATAAAGTCCCATCAAATCTCATATCCCTCGATGCCCAGTCCCACACCATCATTAGCCTCATAGTACTCTGTAATCGCCTGCTTTTCCCGGTGTGGATCACAAACCACTTGCTCTCCTCTGATCAAAAGGTGCAAAATCATGTGCACATCCTCAGGTATGACAATGGCCTCTCCCATCGGCAAGTGGAATGAACAAGTCTCTGAGTGCCATCTCTCAGCCAATATTGTCAATAGTCCCCTATTTTCCTAAACAATGGGCATATAGGTCACATAGTATAATCCTACCTACATCAATCCTCTCCACTCTATGTCATGTAGCTGATCTCGGAATGCATATGTTGATGGCCTAAACTTGCTCGTGTAAATAGGTGGCAATCGTTTCTACACATGCAAAAATGAGAGTTAGCAAATTATTGAAAATCATTGTTACCATCTATCTAATCAAAAGTACATAGAAACTGAGCCTAAACAAAATTCAACCCTATTCAATTTCAAATGCATTGTGCCAAGTCAATTGTGTCATTTAGCACTTCATTTGCACTTGATAGGGCATATGTGTCATTTCATTTGGCATATTTGTCTTAGTATGGTGATTGCATTGCAAAAACTCACAAATGCATCATCCTATAACACTTGTGTCATTGTAAAAAAAATGTGTCGAATGGCCTCATGTTTGCGCTTCAACTTGGTGATTGCACCGCTAGACCTGACATTTGCATTGTGACACGATGATTGCATCTCACTGGCCTTGTAATGCCCGCCGTGCAAACCCCAGAGAACACACATAACGCAAATAATTTTTTTAAAAAAATAATAAAAGTAAACATGCAATAACATTAAACCATAAACACATAGCATAACACATAGCATTAATACACTTGGTTCTCTGGGGCACGCGAGGTTTCATCGCAACCACTAAACATAATAAAGATAAAGAATATAACATAACCATTTAATTTATGATAACCATATACACAGATACAACCAAAAACCATGAAGCGAGTATGATAAACATTGCATAATTACATCCATGATAAATCTCTTAAAAGAGATACAAATGAGCCTAACTATTACATCATCGTTATAATAATACATTACAATTTTCTTTGATAATTAAATTACATTGAATTTCCCAACATGGGAATTGATACAAGTATAATGAAATATGAAGTACAACTGATCACTGGTACAACTCCACTGCGGAAAGCTGAGAAGACAAGACGTTGATGGGGAACCCAACAGGTGCGGAGCACGTTCCACCCAACCATGTGAATTACAAGTAACTCACCCCCCGTGCTCAGAGGTGACGAGGAAGTGAACCCGACCATGAATGTCAAACCGACTCAACAACATCATGATACAAAACAAGTACATCACAGGCATACAATGAACCACCACCAATGTTCACAAAACATAACAAGTTAAACTAAGAACTCATCACAATAATATGAAATACCACCAATTTACAATCATGGAATAAACTCACAAGAATCAAAAGCATCATAAAGAAATAATATCCCGAAGAACCGAACCAATACCCAAAATACATTTCCAAATAAATCAGAACCGATGAAAGGAACACGATTCCATAATAACACTAAATCAACATTCAATACACAATTCCATAGGAAACAAGAAACAAGTCAAACGGGTATCAAGTGGGGAGGATCGTCGCATAGCTCTCATGGGATCCCCTGGCACTTCCTCCAACCGAGGTGCCGACACCCAACTATGGATCTCCTAGCCCTAAAATCACAAACAACAAAGAGATTACAATATCCAAAAGCGACAAAAAACAAGAACAAGGATGTCTAGTGGAGAGTGTCATCGCATAGCTCTCATGGGATCCCCTGGCCCTTCCTCCAACTGAGGCGCCGGCACCCATCTATGGATCCCCTGGCCCTTCCTCCTAACTGAGGCGCCGGCACCATAGGGTAGCTAATGCGGAGCCGATAATCTCTCATGAAGACGAGACTACAACTTTGCCAACCACGGCCTACTCAGTCTATCACTAGTCTACGGTAGCCCTAATGCATAGACGAGGAATCCAGTTTTAATTATATTGTGTGTTTTACTACCCATCCCCCTAAATTCTATTTATAGGTTATCACTTGTTTAACTACTCTTACGTGGGTTCCCCTGGCACTTCCTCCAACTGAGGCGCCGGCGCCCACGAAGAGCCACTCTCCCTATGACCCTTAACATATCTCAAAACAGGCAAGGGTTGAACTAAAACATATAAAACATAATACTCAAACAAACTCATGCGAGGCATTAACCCTCTTGCAATAACTCAAACCAAAAGTCTAACCAACTGTTCAACCCTTCCTAACGTACCATTAAGTTTCAATTCCAACAGTATAACCAAGACGAGAAACATTTTAAAATAACAAGCCTCAGGAACAAGACTTCACAAACAAACAATGGTCCCCACATCGACAACGCTAAACGATAACCATTTCCAACAAGTATTCGAAACGCATTAAAAGGGACCTCAAACCATTCACAAAAAGGTTATCAAGTTCCAATCACCAAATATAACGAAATAC
This sequence comes from Sequoia sempervirens, assembly GCA_007258455.2. Taxonomy (NCBI): domain Eukaryota; kingdom Viridiplantae; phylum Streptophyta; class Pinopsida; order Cupressales; family Cupressaceae; genus Sequoia; species Sequoia sempervirens. Next base: position 17,408 of record VDFB02023912.1, on the reverse strand, counting down.
AATTTCCTCGATAAAATTCCACAACAACGGATCAAGACAACATATCAAGTTTACTCGAAACAGATGAAAGAAGCACAATTATTTTCTCATAACTATGTAATTTTGGTTGCCTTTAAAACATTCTAAGGTTCAACATTTCATAAAGACAACAATACATTTTCGTCTATTATTTGTATTCAGTTTTCACGATAAAATTTATCATAAATATTTTATAATAAAATAACTTTACTCTATTATTTAATTTTATTCAAAAAATCCATACACCTAATATTCCTTTTAAAATAAAGTAAAATAAATTATCATAGAATAACGCAATATATATATACACAAATTAAAATCTTAAAACAGATATGTACATATAACCACACTGAGTAAATGTAATAACAATTCATGCCAAATCACATTTATATACAAAATTATTTATAACAAAATAGATTTATTATACTAAAAATCATTAATTTTCTATTTCTAAAGAAAATTACATTTCTTTATTTAATAATTATGAATATATATTTAAATATAAATATAATTATAAAAACAAACTAAAATAATAAAATATATATATATATATTTATACCTAAATATACATATATATATTTATATATATAAATTCATATAAATCTAAACCGAAAAAACAAACAAAATCAAAAATAATAAATAAACAAAGGCAAGTGGGGACTGCCACGTAGTCCCCACGGACTGCTGCGCACAGCAGTCCGTGCCACAGTGGGGGCGCGCTGGGGGGTACAGCCCAACGCCGTCCCTCCAGCTCCTCCCAATGCAAACTTTTTAAATTGTTTTTTTTTTTTTAAAAGAATTTTCATATTTAAAATTTCGTACTTAACAATTCCATGCAAAAATACAATTTCGATTCCTAAATAAAATAAAAAAAAACTTTTATAAAACGGGAATAAATAAAATCCCAGGCAGTTCGGCCGACCTTGTAGTGGTTCGGCTCGGACTCCAAAACAAATATTAAAAACTTCATCCTGGTTTGACAGTAAAAATGAAATAGACTTAAGAAATCAATTTAAATATATACGTTTATAATTCATATTAACTAAATAAATAAATACAGATGTATATAAATATATTCTATTCTCAAAGAAAAATATCTAACAATTCTAATCAGACAGAGGTTTTTTTTTTACTCAATTTTCTATTCGTTAATATTATATTTTTAATTAGAACAGGTGTATATATGGGTATATTCAAAACAAATGTATTTTCGAAACACAAAAAACAAACAATTTTATTCAAGATCCCATTTACAAATGAAATTACATAATGGTTTCTCAATAATCTTCTCCTATTGGTTTTGCTAACTGAGAATCATTAACTATTAAATGAAGGTTTTCTTTTCTTTTCTTTTTGTAAATAAAATCAATCATATATATTCATTTATTTATCTAATTTCTTTTTGAAACAGGAAGAAGAATGAGATGAAACATTTGAAAACCTGGAGTCCCACGCTTATCCAAGAATCTGGTGATGCTCGTTGATTCTAATGGTCTCTCCAAAGAGCTCCACGTTCTTGCTTCCAGATCTCCTCTACATAATTTTGCCTTCGAACTTGAATCCTATTTTGTTGTTCAGAAGACTCTCCAGAACATTCACCAGAAATAGATAGACAACCTCTCTCTATAACTCTCCTCCAAATACAACAGAAGATTTCAAAACCATTTCTAAAATTTCAGAATACCAAGCCAATCTCTTGCACACTTCTGTAACAAAAAATCTATGTGTGTGTAAACTTTCAAAAATTCCTAATTAAATAATAGATAATAATCCTCTCTTCTCAAAGATTCAACAAAATCAAAAATAAAAGAAAATCATCCTTTAAAAGACAGGTTTTTACTCGGAACTGTATTCTTATTGGCTCACACCATCTTTTATTCTTTTTATTTGTTTTATTGCTTTAATTTCTGTTTTTTTTTTCACTTTTCTTGCACATCACATTATCTATTTAATTTAAATAATTTATTCTAGTAATTATCTTCAACCAGATAATTAATTAGAATAAATAACACTCATTTAATATTTAATTATCATTTAATTGAAACACATGACTTTATAAAAATTAATTAAAACATTTAAATATTTTCATACAAATAAACCAACATTAAAATACACCCTTATTATCCACCTTTAATTAACAAATTCACAACTTGTGAAATATCAACATCAATTAAATAATCATAACTTATAAAATACCACATTAATCAAAATACGACGACACACGAAACACAAGCCACAAATGACGACAAAATACAAAAATGAACAATACCAATCAAACAAGAGGATTTGACATCGTGGGACGGGAGGACTTCATCGTCACCTCTGTTTCAACATTTAACCGTTGGGCTAATTGGTGCTCGCCCTGTCCTGCCGAAGCAGGTGGAATCGAGACTTATACCTTCAAATCCTGCATACAACTAAGTTGTGTACATGTGCATACATATATATATAAACATCAAAGCATTAAATCGAAGTACTACATTGTGAGAAGGAATCGCAACATAGCAGGGCACTCGCGAACGAGTGATGCCATATTGTCCTTCATCACACCTATTCTAACAATTATAAACTATCTGATAAAATAACATTTCTAAACTATCAATTCATCTCATGACATAATTCATTAAATCATTGCATCATATCATAATTCTGAAAATCAACTAACATTACCAACCACAATGTCATATAAAATAAACATGTCCATAACGAAATAATAGCATCATCTAACTAACCCAATCAAACAATACCATCATAGTCATAAGTAGCAAACAACGCATTGAAAAATACTAAATCCAAACAATAAGGGGAGGGGTATTACATCCTCCCCCTCTTAAAATCGGCTTACTCCTGGAAGCCGGTAAACAAAAGGAAATAAGGTTCCCCAATACAGGAGACATCCTCACACACCAAGACGGTGAACTAATCACCATTAGAAACTAGCATCAAGCTCACACATAAGAGTAACAAATAATATTAAAAGTATTAATAATATGGGGGTATTACAGGCCTACAAATGTGTCACTTTAAATCTAAACCTAATGGACCCCTTGCGTTTGCATCGTGATGCATCAAATGCTTGCAACACGAATGCAAATGTGTCTTTCACGATTGAAGATGTGTTGTGACGCATCTGTTAGCCTAACTTTAAACCCTAAAAAAACACGTAAAATGACGAAATCACAAGGTGGGCACAAAGTACTTATCGGTGGCTCTACACCCTCTGGTCATCAAAAGGTCCACACAATGTAGTCGGGATGCTCGGTCACTAGAATCACCATCATTGTGAAGTCTCCTCTCCCTCCGAGCTCTCAAATTTCAAAAGGTAAAAGTGAAAATGAATTGAGTTTTACCCAAATTGAACCTATTTATAGGGTAAAAGTGGGATTTTCTTGAAAACTTTATTAGTGGAGGCTCAGTTGACCAACTTTGACCAACTCATTGGCTGCCCTAAACATGTTGAAATCCAAAACCGATCGCACCACTGATTTTTTTATCATCAAATTAACTTATCGGGACACTTTCCAATTTTTTCTATCGCCAGGCCAAAATTTGAAATTTTTCCCAAGGGGGCATAGATACTTCATACCTTCACTGGGGCATGTTTTGACTGAATTTTCTTTGTCACAATGCAACAAGCTACATTATGACAAAGAGGGGCAAAATGTAGACACATAAAATTGACCTAGGCTTGCAAGTTCTATTTTCTCCATATTTCTTCCTAACATAATTAAAATATTTAATTATGTCCTATGGTCTGATTTCAACTATTAATTAAATAATTGTTAATTATTTATGTAATTCATGTCTTTTATTCCTCCTAACTATTTAAATAAATAAATTTTATTTATTTATTTAAATGCGTCACTAATTTTCTAATGTCTCTCTATGATTAAATAAATTCCTAAATTTATTTAATCATCTTTTGTCCATTATTTCCTCTTGATTATTTAAATAAATAAACTTTATTTATTTATTTAATACGTCATTAATTTCAAATTTCCTCTTATAATTAAATAAATTCTTTAATTTATTTAATTATTGTCCACCTTGGCCTCTCCTAATTTTAAATAAAATTATGTATTTAAAATTGTCCCCTTTCTATTTTCTTTCTCCAAGTAAATAATCCAAATTAATTATTTACTGTCACATGGCCCCACCTTTTGAATTAAATTAATTTTTAATTCAAAATGTCAACTTTCCCTCTTAAATCAAATAATTTCTATTATTATTTGATTTTCCAGCTCTTTCTTTTTACGTACCATTCTTATATCCTTGTCACATGCAACCTTGTCCCTTGATTTGATTTTCTAAAATAAAATCTTGACCATTCATTTCAAATTTCACCTGAATGTTTCCCTAACCCTAATTGTGGGTTGTCACATTCAATCTCAACCATTGATCTTAGGGCATTTGTCAACTTTCAATCTTGGTTATTCATCAAAAAATGACTTTTCTATAAAATGACAATTTTGGCCTCATTTGACACACTTCATGCTCTTGACTTCATACATCTTGGCATTTCTTGACTTAATTCTTTAGAAATTTTCATGCTTTAGGCTTGCTTCATAGTTGCATTGTGTAGCATTTTTTTAAGAATCCTTGAACATTTTCTTAGGACATTAGCATAGTCTTGGATTGCTCATCATAAATATGAGGCAAAACATAATATTGTAGCAAATAGAGAAGGTGCAATGAAGGTTAATCATGGAGTTTGAAGATATTTGGTGAGATCTTTCCTTGTTTTCATGTTTTGTACTCCTTTGTTCTTCATTGTTTGCTTTGGTTATTTTGTTTATGCTTTAATTTGTGAACCTGAATTTTTCCCTTAGTTACACTTATAATATCTTGTTTCATTCTAAGATTTTTTAATAGAGAGACAAACCTCTCAATTCCTTCCTTTGAAGTGCAAGTGAAATAGGAAAAACCACAATTAGGGTTTACCAGGGATGCCTTCCTTTATTTTCTAAAATATTCCTTATCCATGGCATCAAGCTACCACATTATCTCCATGAAGGCTTGTCAGTTTGACATATATATTGGCAGCTTGTGGGGTGGCACCAGGGATCCATAAATTCAAATTTTAGTATAGTCAGAATGGAGGTATCAATCCCCCCAATTGAATTTTTGTTCAATGTCGTCCTCATACTCTAGAGGCCTCAATATTTCTTTCACACCTTGTGAGATTTTGTAAATGAGCTTTAGGCCCAACTGCTCCAGCACCAAAATCTTGAAAACATTACAAAACATAGCATACTCAAATTGAGGATAGTGCACATCCTAGATATGGGCCCACATTTGCATAGTCAACTCATTACCCATGTTATCCATTTCTCTCAATTTCATGAATTTTCTAAACACCTTTCTACCTTTCCACAACAACATATTTATCAACAAAGAATAGTGTATGCATGACAATGGAGGGGTTGCATATTTCAACTTAATCAAATCCTCATGCAAGTGTTTATCAATATAGGAAGCATAATCCCAAACCCTATTTTGATACTTACTTTGAATATAAATTACTAAAACCATCAAAGAAACATCCATATTTATGTCAAAATTCTTGTGTAGGACCTGACACAATGCATAGTCTGTATTTTTCAAATAGTCCTCAAAATTATCACAATCAAATGGTTCTAACTCCAAAGGACTTAAAGGTACACCATTCTTCTTTAGGTCACATCTCTTATGCCTTGGGAAAACATTCTTTCTATATCCAAACCTATTTTTCTCATATTCATTATACATTGCAAAAAACTTAATGGATTCAAAATAAGGTGAATTCAAGTTAAAAATTTCCACTATTTGACTTCCTAAAATTTCCAACATAGGAAGAAAATTTGGAAACCTTTTGATTGTCCTGTCATGTGGATCATAGCACCTAGCCAGTTCAAGCATCAGGTCCACCTCCATAAACACATTGGGGTACACCAATTTTCTAATGTCATAAGTCCACAAATGACAGGTGGGGTGACTAGCAGTCCTTCTTTTGAAAGCATACAAGAATAAATCCCAACCACTTTTTGGAAATACCACATCACCAATTCTAGTAGCTAAATCCTAAAAGTGATATGTCAATGCGCCCTCACTAGTCTTTCTCTTCCCAACTGTCTTAACCTCTACAATAGGGTCCTTAGGGGCCTCCTCCATGAAATGAGGGTAATCCTTCTTAACAACTCTCTTCTTTGCAGGTTTTTTAGGTTTTTCAAATTTACACTAGTAGAGTTTGGAAAATAAATGACTAGGTGACTAAAAATTTTAGTCACAACAACTAAAAATGACTAAATTTTACTCTTTTTTTGCAACTCAACTCTAAATGAGTAAATAAATGACTAATTTGGTCGTTGACTAAAAATTATTTAGTCACACAAATAAAAATGACTAAATAGTTAGTCATTTATTTAGTCACAATCCATTTGAATAAATTATTTAAGGAATCAACAATATAGCCTGCAAAAATACTCTAAAACTTTAATAAACATACCCTAAAATTTTGTCAAAATCTTATTTTCAAGCGTAGCCCACCAGAATGGAGTTTTCATTTTAATAAACATACTCTAAAACCTTCGTTATAACATTATTTTCAGGCATAGCCCACCACAATGAAGAAGTGTTATAGTAAAGAATGAAACAAAACAGTAAGGAGATGTGTGTGACAGGAGGCATATGATTCATTTTTTCTTATCTCATTCCTGCTCTGCTCAACAAGGGTTACATTGCTTGCGCTAATATTTGTAATCCGGGTATTTAATTGACATATATTTGCATAATCTCAAATTCCTTCAAATTCTTTTGAAGTATCAATGTATCCTATATAGGGTTTACAAGGATTTCTTTAAATTTTAAAAAATTAATCAGATGATTTTGAAGTATCATTGTATCCTATATAGGGTTATAATGATTTCTTTTAATTTAAAAAAATAAATAAATGATGTATTTTCCTATGATTAGATAATGTGGAGTTCTCCTAAATCTTCCCCCAGCACATTGTCCTCTTTGGCACTGTTTTCATTACTCTGGCTACTAGGGTTTTTCATGTGACATCTTTAATATCTTCATGACCATGGATTTTAAATAGATCCCATTCTTTTCTTTAATCCTTATCATGGTAACCCTTGAGTTCCATAATCCACCTTCAATCTCTTCTAAGAACGTTGTCTTAAGATAGACTGCGTAGTATGCATATAAAGCAAGTCCTTCATACCTGCCATTGTTCCAAAACACCACTCACTACCTTGCTTAAAATGTTGACTCCATAAGCACAATAACATGTTTTAAAATCATGGTTTCCAATGATTGAGCTTTAAGGTCACTACTTTCATTAAGATACAATGATATTTTTGTTTTCAAACTCAAGGAATTATGCAAGTTAACATTGTGAATTGTTTGCTATGTATGATTTGATTTTCTTGCACATTTATTGCTTTGATAACTTCCTTTAAGACTAGATATTTCACCCTCAACTACAATCTCAAATAGCTCACTCACTATCACTTGAAGATTTCTTTCATGAGCATCCTTCTATAAAATAAAACTATGCCCTATAGACTTCCTACTTACTTACTATAGGGGACTTATTGTTTCACGGTATTATGGGTCTTAAGATCCTTCAACCTTATTGTCACTACTTCATAGTCCACAAGGTATTATTCACTATTGTCCCATCTTTGATGAGTCTCAAAACACTGCTCAAACATGCAATTTACTACCTCCATTATATAGTGGCTAAGAAGAAACATTGAACTTGTGATTACCATTATTACTTCATTTGGATATTCATTCCCTTATTTCATTTTACTTGTCTAACACTACCAAAAGAATTTGAAAAACCCTTAAGGCCAACAAGGCGGTAAGGAAACTCACTATTAAAATCTCCACTTTACTATGCAAGGTTTGAGCTTTACCATCTTGTCACTTTTCAACCTCTTTTTGGCTATCACACCTCAAGTGACTGTCATTCTTCTTACCATAGATTGCATTTACAAATTTCACCAAGCTACATAGTGTGCTTGTTATTGGCTACAATCTTTAGATTGAAATTTTTTGTTATTGGCTACAATGACTCAATCTTTCTGGTATTGCAACCTCATTAATCCGCTAGAGTTATTGTTTATGTTTCTACAGAGGCCTAGGGTTTGTACCCTAGTCATGCTCTTACCAATGCTTCTGTTGGTATTAAAAAACAACCCTAAATCTTGGGTTATAAAATTAGTTGTCTTGATAGGGTTGTGGTATGATGTTGGATTGTATCCTAGAGTGTGTGGGAAGCTTGTGTTTGATCATTAAGGTATGTAAACATGATTAGGGAAATGTATCCTATATAGCATGGGTCTTGATTTAATACTTTCCATAATGGTTATTAGCAGATAACATTATTATAGTTTGTGGTAACCTAAGATTACATTCAAGTATGTAACAAACTTGGTTTGTAGTTTAAGCTATACACTTTTAAGTAACATTCATAAGTTTTAGAAAATCTTGATCACTCTCTAGAATAGCCCATTAAACATGGGTTGTGCTTGAATGCACTACATAATTCATATAACACAACCACTCTGCATATAAACCAGAGTTATAGGCTCTTTATTGCAAAAAGAGGTAATAACTCTTGGATCATGTTATCATTGCATCGTAACCTGTTAAACTTGAGTCAACCTGAATGCACCCAATGATGATTGACACCCAATTGTGATGAAAATTATTTGTACATGAATTGTGCTCATATGAGTGCCTCCATTTCTATCACAACATAGCCACACTAAACTTGGGTCACACATGAATGCATCATGTATTTGTTATAGCACAATTGTGCCACATGACCAATAGAGTTATGAATCACATAATTATAGTCACAAGAATTTTTTCCCCTCTTGTGCTCTTATGGTGATTCCATTATCATTACAACATAACCCTTTGGACTTATATTGCTCAAATCCTTACATTGCTTATTTTCTCTTTGGATGGATTGCTTCATGGATTTTTTGTGATTTATACAACTTTTTTATAGTAAATGACATTGGATTTTTTCTGAAGCTAAAATGATTTATTAATTATGGTTTTATGATGATTTTGAGTTTTATTTAGAAGGGGTTAATATGTGGCATTTTTATGTGTAGGAAGAGTAGATTGTGATGCAACATTTAGGTATGGATGGTTCAAGAAAAATTGGATTGCTATCAGTGTCATAACCAGGTTGGAGAGTACCTTGATCCAGTGTGAAATGCTTCGAGGTGTTTTTGGTTGGAAGGAGAACCTAACTGTAGGAATTTCCAAATATTTGATGGAGAAAGTTCCTTTATTCTAAAGATAAAATAATAAATCTATTGGTCCAATTGGAGATCCAACCTAAGATCTTTAATATCTGATAGATCAAATTTTGTACATTGTAAAGATAAAATCATAAATTTGTTGGATCAATTTCAGATCCAATTTAAGGTAGTGAAGCTCCGACAGAGGTAGTTCCTACATTTTAAAGATAAAATCATAAATTTTAGCAGTCCAATTTGAGATCCAATTTTAGGTCATGAAGCTCTGACAGAGAAAGTTCCTACATTCTAAAGATAAAATCATAAATCTACTTGGTCCAATTGTAAGGATTTTTCTTTTTAATTATACTTTCTGACATTTTTCTTGATACAAATTGTTACTTTAGAATTATGGTATTGCTTTTCCTCTAATTTTTTCAACCCTCATTTCAGGGAAGAGCTCTGAAGATGGTTCCTTTAGATGGAGACTAGAATTTTCTGCTATAGGTTCCATCTAGAAACACCAAAAGTTTAGGTAATGTCATACTCAGGTACAACAAAGTTTGAGGTGAATTCCACTTAGTATTTTATGCTAAAATGGATATGTTCTAGCATGTAGTTAATTGTTGTAGAATAAAAGATAGGCTAAATAGTTGTTCATATACCATTGTTTCAAATTCTAAATTGCTATACCTTGTTCTAGGAGAAAATCAAAGGGGGAGTCTATACACAAGACACCATTGTTTGAAATTCAAAATTGTTGGCTCTTTCAAAATTGTTTGCTTCATTTATTTGATCTAATATAGCCTGTTATATAGAAGATGCTCTCAAAATCACAATAAAATCCTTTATTCTAGGATGAATGTTTAGAATCTTTCCCATCATAACAATGAACAAAAGCATCACTTTCATTAACCTAAACTTTGCTAGAGTTTCATCAAATTCTACTTTTCCACTCTTTTTTCCATTTTGAATTTTATTCACAATTTCATATAGGAAGAACTTCTTCAACTTGTAGATCCTGTTGTTAGCCATAAATTTAGTAGGTGTCAAGGATAGCTTCAAGTTTTTACCCAAGAAACAATTGAAAAAATTTGGCCTTTCTAGATCAAAAATTTGGTAAGGCCAATTTTTTTCAATTGTTGCTTGGGTAAAAACTGAAAGCTATCCTTGACACTTGGTAAAGTTATGGCTAACAAAAGGATCTACAGGCCAAGGAAGTTCTTCATGGATGAAATTGGGAATAAAATTCAGACTAGAAAAGAGAGTGGAAAAGTAGAATTTGATGAAACTCTTGCAAAGTTCAGGTTAATGACTGATGATTTTGTTCATTGTTATGATGGGAAAGATTCTGAATAGTCATCCTGGAATAAAGGATTTTACTATGATTTTGAGAGAATCTTCTATACATCAGGTTGTCTTAGATCAAATAAATGAAGCAAACAATTGTGAAAGAGCCAACAATTTTGAATTTAAAACAATGGTGTCTTATGTATAGAATCCCCCTATGATTTTCTCCTAGAATAAGGTGTAGCAATTTAGAATTTGAAACAATGGTATATGAACAACTATTTATCCCATCTATTATGCTACAACAATTAATTACAAGTTAGAACATATCCATATCATCATAAAATAGAAAGTTCAATTCACTTCAAAATCTATTGTGGTAATTTATTTGTAAGGAAGTTTGCACTCCATGAACATTCTCTGTGCACATCAGTATGTCAGTTATTATCTTGATCTCATTTGTGATCAAAAGAATAGTGAAGTTCATTGCATAAATCATGACCATTTTGTAGTGCTATGATCTAGTGCTCTTTTACTTCTTACTCATTATGTTTTGTGATCAAATGAATAGTGAAGCTCATTGCATAACTCATGACCATTTTGCAATGCTATGATCTAGTGCTCTTTTACTTCTTACTCATTGTGTTCTCAATCACCATGTGAAAATGACTTAGAGTACAAATCATTGTCACCATTTGACAACAAATTTCATTGTTTTTGGACTGTTTGTTATGATTCAATCACTGTTTGGCAATGTTCTTCCTTTCTCAGTCCTATAGGACAAAGGACAATTCACAGTTTGCAACTCTCTAACAATGGTAAATAGATATAGTAAAGATATTTAAAATTTTAGAAGTGGATTCTTTTTTGAATTGCTAAATCCTATTTATCAGTTTTATAACTTAAAATTATTTAAGCTATTTGAATAGCTAAAATTCATATTATAAATCTTTAAAGAACAATAGAATCAGGTACCTAAAATGGTTACAGAGAAGTTGAATGAAAATTAGTAAATTACTACTGATTTAGCTTTTCCTTTTCTGTGTTTATAGGGTTATTTCTTCCAATATTTGTTAGGCCTATTTTGGATTCTATGGAAATAGCAAAGGCAGTTCCACATCCAGATCTAAATGAGGTGATGGCCCATCCTTCTATGATGAAGTTTGCAAGATACACCCAATAATAGATCTAAAAAATATCAGATTTTTAAACCTTTAGATCTTTGAGGTCGTTGCAGATTTGATTTGATTTTTGTATAGCTAGACAGATCTAAAAACTGTTGCTTGAAAATGATGTAAATGAAAATGTTATTTGTTCAAAATAATCTAAGAGTAGTATTTTTCACTTGCAAAAAAAAAAATCTACCTTAAGATAACAGTTAAAATTATCATTTTGTTAATCATAATATTTCATTGTATATTTTTATTTTGTTATATTGTATTGGATAGTGAATGGTTTAAGTTTTCTTTAAAAAAAAAAAATCAGCATAATATACTTTCTATGTACTTCTTTTCATCACTTGTAAATCTAAATTTTTGTTACTTTTTGTGATCCTAAAAAACACAGATGATTTTAGTCTCTATGAAATATTTTCATGCATGTTTGAGATCTCTACAAGGTGATGAAAAAGGCCCTAGGGTTGGTAGGGTTTTGAGTATCCTTATTTTTTTGATGGTAATGTTGTCACTAAGTTCTCTCCTTGCCCAAATATAGTCACTTGAGAAACTGCCATGATGCTCTTGACTATAAATTACTTTGTTCTCCCTACCTTCTCACTATAGGTCTACTTCTTCAACTCTACCAACTGCCCTTCCATCTCAGTGTCTTTTCATGCTCTTGCATCTATTCTCTTATGAATTTATTTTTATGACTCAGAAAGCTATCACTAGATCTATTATGATTGTTAGGTCTTTGAGGGTATATGATTTTCTACTATGAACTCTTAGATTGTCATACTTTTGATGAAAATTCTCCAAGGATGTTTTCTCACTGACTTAACTCTCTGTATATTCTTCATTATGTATTGAAAATTCATGGTTAATAGTTAAGTATTTATTGGTGTATCCATTGCCATGTTTCTTGGGACTTTCATCCCTATAGGATAGTTTCCTTATAGATCTAAATGTAATTTAAAAGGTTCCCATAAATATTGACAAGTTTCATAAGATTTTTTTGTCAAGGTAGTAGATGGTTGTGAAAAGTTTCATAAGACTAGTGTGACAAGTTTCATAATGCTGCTATACTTCAAGAGCCAAGAAGATATGGTGTGGTGTAGCGGTAACATCCCGTATTATTGCGAAGGATGAGCAATAAATGTGTGGTATGGTGGTAACTCAAATAATTCTCCTGCATCCTCGCAAGAGCCAAGAAGACAAGGTGTGGTGTAGTGGTAACATCCCACATTACCGCGAAGGTTGATAAATAATGGTGGAGTGTAGCGGTAACATCTCGTATTACCGCTAAGTCCAAGCAATAATAGTGTGGTGTAGCAGTAACATCCCACATTACCATGAAGGGCTAGCAATAATAGTGTGATGTAGCGGTAACATCCTACATCACCACAAGGATCATATCAAAATGGTGTAGTTTTGCGGTTAGAATATAAACAAAAATATCACATTTCTTTGAGGCATTTTTTTGAAACAGTTTGATTTCCTTGTGTATATTGCTTCCACATTTTCATGTATGTCTAGTAGGGCACTTGTAACTACAGCATATGACAAAAAGATCCCTATTGTTATGCTTTTATGGATGTCCCTTTGTTATTATTGGATATCTAATGTAGTGCACATTATTATAGTGTAAGCCTATTTTTTAGATTGTTTCATTTAACATCACCAATATTCTCCACAAGAACATTGTCCCTATTTAAAATGATGGAAATGGTTCACATCTCTTAGAATAATTTCTCTTGCAACAATCTTGGAGATGAATTTAGATGTAGTGTGAAAATCAAAACATACTAGAAGGTTCTTAAAAACTCTCCAAGGGCCATGTTTAACAAACCAAATGCAATTGCTAACTTTTCACTATGGTAGCAGATAAATAATTCTTTTTTCTTCTATTCCACAACATTGAGTAAAAGTCTTGAATCTAGAAATACCCCACTGCCTTCATTTTCCAAGCTAATTTCTCCAATTTTTCATAGATCTCCCATGTTTGTGGATGTGATTTGTCTCCTACACAAAAAATCATGTACCATTTTATGCCCTTCAATCCAACTACATGCATGTATCTTTTTAATTCCTCTATCTTTCATCAATCTCCTTACTATTTGAACCTCACCACACCTACCTACTTTTGTACAAATGATTTAGAGAAGAACTTTTGTTGCAATATTTTTAGGATCCAACTAAAAAAGCAGTGTTGCTAGAATACTCAGCCTATATTCATATATGATCCACAGGAACCAAAGGTTTAACTAGAATCTCAATAATAATATTTAGCGTTTCCTCAAGATAGCCAACACGGGAACGAAGGTCAACCATGCACACCTAATGATCAACTATATATGCAATACAATAAGGGTTACTGACGTGTGAAGTATGTGAATCCCTCAGCTACTAAACCTGCATGATTACGTGCATCTAGAACACAAGCAAAGCTTACAATTTCGGTGTTCTAGAGTGCTTCATTAATTCAAAGGTTTTGAGAGCTTCCTTGCAAAATCCATTTTGTGCACATTCTACAATCATATCATTTGATTCCATGAGATGGCATCTCTTTGAGGAATTTTGTCAAACAATTCATTTTATGCTACATTTTGGTGTCAAATCTTTGGAAATTATGGTTAGTTTCATTACATTCAAATTCTGAATTCTGGGAAATTATATACAGTAAATAGATTGATGGTTGTTTGGATAGTGAAATTATCTCTCTTAGAAATTAATTGAAATATATAGAAGGATTATTTTAATTAAAGAGGATTTTGTGGTTATTTTTGTAACAATGATTAACAATGATTTTACAGTGCAACTAGCTTTCTATTTTCATTCAAGATACAAGTCATCATAGTCAAGCACATACCAAGAAGATGGTACTCTAATTTAAACCCTCAACCTCACTTAATTTAGTTTGCTTACATGGGGATATTAAGGAAGTTGGTAAAAAGAAATATATATCACTTTTTGTTTTTGAATGAGAATCTTGTGAGATTCAATATGGCAGTGGATCAATGTCCATTTTCTTAAGTAAAGATGATGTCACAGTTGGGAAACTTGTTGTGAAACATCAGGTTAGTAATTTTTGGATGTTAAGGCTTCCCAGTTAGATATCAAAGATATTTTCTCATCAACTTAATTTGGAATTTATGTATAATTAGATTCTTCCATGGTGCGGGTCTTTACTCAAACAACACATGAACCAGGGTTGACATTTTTGTTGTCTAATTAAGTCTGATGGCATTCTTGGGCTTGGTTTCCAGGAAATTTATGTTGATAATGTTGTTCCATTCTAGTTAGTGTTGATAGTATTCATTCTATAATCTGAGCATATCACCTTTCTTTAAATTTGAACAAGGTTCTGAAATCAAGGGTTCAATATGCATATTATGTTGAACACTCTTTTTAAGGAATTTGTTGACAAGGCTCCAATTTTTTAATTGATTTATCTTTGTATTGTGTTTGGACTTTTGTAAACTTGCAATATACAATACACTTTTATTCTTTCTGAATTAAGACTAATAGTAATATTGTTCGTTGTATTGAGGCACAACTTCATTCATGGCAAAAAAGGTAACACCTTGTTGCTCATATCAGATGGCACATTGCATAGAAAGGAGGAAAGATTCTAGCTAGGTTATTGTTGACTGCATTGAATGAGAGAGCTTCATATATTGGACACGATCAACACTCTCCTTCTTGGATTCTACACATTACAACTTGCTCCAGGAATACTGCCCACATCATTGTAGAATTTTTAAGAGATGAAAGGGGCATGTTCTCACATTGAAGGGATTCAAACATGCGTTTCCATCATTAAAAAAGTTTTTTGGAGAAGTTTCTTTCTTGCAATCATTTATGTGCAATATTGTAACTCAAATTTTTAGTCTTGTGACTGAAAATAATAATTGTAATACTCTATTTCTAATTTGTAATTAGTACACCTTTCTTTTATTATTAAATTTCACTAGTTTTTCCTTCTCAATGGTTGTCTTATTGTGTGCAATTGATGATTGATGTGTATTTATGTATTTTATGCTTAAATCCTCAAATATCAATCAATTAAAATGACTAACTATACTACTAATTGACATCAAATAATAATTAAATTAACTAAATATACTACCAATTGATAGAAATCAGTGAATAGTGAATAAAAATGACCAAATAAGTGACTAGTTAACAACAATCAATGACTAAATAAGTAACCAGATTACAACAATCAATGACTAAATCAACAACTAAATAAGTGACCAATTAAATATATCAGTGAATAAAAATTGACTAAATAAGTGACCAGATTACAACAATCAATGACTAAATCAAAAACTAAATATAACAGTGGAAAAAAAGTGACTAAATAAGTGACCAGATCACAACAATGCATGAATAAATCAACAACTAAATATACTACCAAATTGATCAATCAAAACAACTAATAAATGAATAAAAGTGGTTTAGTTGTCAATTTGGTCGCATTATATATGATTGGAAATAAACTACTTGTTGTGCCCTCAACACACACGCCTTGTTTGGAATGGGGACCCTCTGTCTTTTTTCGCCTTGTTGGGTCACTTTTGTCACCGCCTCATTTTGTGTTCCCCCTATTCTGTGTCCTGGATGGTCAATGAGCTTTAGAGAAGTCACCTTGAGTTGACCATGTTTTGCCCCCCTCAAATTTTCAAGGCTCTAGGCTTATGCAGAGCTTCCTTGGCTGATTTCCTTCACTTTTCAGAACTAATGTCCTTGGAGTCGAGCGGGTCTGCCCAGTCGGGCTGCCTCATGCAAGTTTCCTTCACCTCGTGGTCATTCCAAATAGTTATTTCCCGGCTTCCTTCTACCCCTCAGAACCCGAGATCCTCGTTGTCATTTCCATTTTCAAACACTCTAAGCGTCCAACTGCTCACTGCAGTCCACCAATCAGACTCCAACCTTCCCACGACCATTTTCAAATGACACCACCAACCTCTAGTGCTTTTGTACGAACATTAATGTAGTGAATTTAACGTGCTATTTTCTATACATAGCCAAATTTTAGCTGTCATTTTCACCTATCAATTGATTAGAGAAGAGTTAAAGAGCCTTGCCAATGCTGCTTTTGCGCCCAAAAAGTTTCATCACCGCTTCGAGGTATTTTCTACCTACTCGTGCTCTCACATTCATTGGGTTTTGGAGGTAGGTTTTCCGTTCGCAGTCCCTATTCTAATTTTTCTTTAAATTTTGCAAAGTTGTTTAATATAGGCAAAAGGAAACTAGATAGATATTTAGAGTTGACTAGGGCGCACAAAACCCACATGTTGAAATCTTGTTAAACTTCAAAAATGATCCATGCACCTCTCGTAGAACCTAAACCATCTATCATCATTCATTAACTAGGGCCTTTGTCCCCTGCGGGCCCACGCCCTCCCTACCGTCATTGTCAACTTTGAAAATGGATTGAACTTGGCAACAAAAAATGATCCCATCAGGTCCTCCTCAGTGGAATGCTCCCTCCACTTGGTCGCTTTGGAATTGATTCACGACCCTTAAACATAAACCAAAGTGATCCACAAAACTTTTCAGGTCTGCCTCTATGGGTTGCCACTTCCAGAGCACCTTTTAGATTTTGTTGTTCCAAACAACTTTCCAAGCATGACTTTCTGGCACATGGAACCACCCCATCAATTGCCCCCATAAACTAAAACTTGGCCAAAAT
>VDFB02023911.1:0-24486 GCA_007258455.2 Sequoia sempervirens | reverse complement strand
ATTGGCTTCCCCTGAATTTTCAACCACCCATGCTCATGTGGCCTATTCCAAATTTCAGATTCTACCAGAGTGATATTGCTGCATAAAGGAAGAGATTGGATAGATTTATAAAATTGGGAGGATTCTATTGGGATCCTGACTCACACACTACATCCATTGATGTTGGATAACTCTTAGTTGCAAATTTCAGAGCTTTAACCAAGCAAAAGAACAACTCTTCCCCTACTGGAGGACCGAAAATGTTAGGTTGGGGGGAGTGATGAGCCTAGTTTGGGTAAAATCTATAGTCTATTTGCTCATTGATGTCATGGATTTTAATGCTTAAGTGTTGGTATTGGCATAATGTTTCCCTCAAACCATTGACATTTGACATTACCCTATCTTTGTAGGCTTTAATGATATTTGGCATAATATGTGGGTCATCTATGTTGATTTGCACATGATTAATGAGTGTTTCTTAGAGTGGTTATTGATGTGTAGTTATTGTGCATACTAACCTTGGACTGCAGACTTAATACATCAAGTTATGGAGGACACCGCTAGCTGGGCATGCACCATAATGTCCAGCTGAGAAGCCGCTCTAGGTCAAAGGCAGTCGGCAGCAGAGATTCTTCATGTAACTGAATTTAACTACCTTGTAGTGGACCTTAGTGATTGAGCATGCATGTGTATTACTGTTGTACTAGATCTACGGTTGACTTGCATGTCTGACTAGATTCCATACACGCATAACCGCTATCGCTCCACTTTCCCTTGCTTTTGCTAAATGACATCCTACCAGTTGTGGAGTTGACTACCTTGTTAGCTATAGTATAAATAATAATTTGATGCTCCTTCTTCAAGAGGTTGTACGATTCTTCTCATTTCAATGATACAAATATATTACTCTTTGTATGCACGATTCACAGTGAATGAAAATAAAGTTCTAAGTTTGAACATTTGAGTTTTTGTTAGTTTAGAGGATACTTATCCAAGGGGGGCCACTTGGTGAATAATTCATTCTCTTAGTTTAGCATTAGCTTAGTATTACTTGCCATTTGGTACTTAGTTTGAAATATGACATTGACTATTCCTGCAACCACTAGAAGTCCATTATGTGTCTATTCCTATAGCCAAAGCAGACATAGTAGTTCTTGTTTGTTGCTCAGATCTTTCATTTTTTCTTTTCATTTTATTTCAACATAGTTATTGGTTGATGTTAAGTGTTTTCTTTACTTCCTTTTCAACAATTTACTTTCAACATTGTGTTTCTTAGCTATAGAACACAATGACTACTTGAGCCCCTAGTGCACATACAATGCCAACCCATTTCAAGTTCACGTCCTTGGGTTGACAAGTTAAATGCACCTTTATAGTGGTTGAATGACTATTCAGGTTAGATGTCCAATCTTTGAATTATGGTTGTAGAAGCCCAGTTATGAAATCATTGTAGGAGGCACACAAAGGGTTTGCAGGAGCCTGCAACAAGCCAAGGGCCTTTGATGAGCACAAAGCCAATGACGAGACAAGGATCATAATCATCTGCACTGTAGGTAACTTTCACTACCTCTTTTCTTGCTTCACAATCTTTGGTGCCTCTTGCTGTCTCCGCGTCACCCATCACTTCAAGTGTTGGCCCTTCTTTTTCCATTTCTACCGCAATGGTCGCTGGAGGTTTCTCCCAGTTCTCCTAGGCATCACCATTTTCCTTTATTCCTATGCAGAACTTTCCACCTTTTTCTAGAGCCCGGTCTGCATCTACTATTGCTTCACCTTTTGCCTTTGTAGCCGCTATTGATCCCCTCTTACTATTACTGTGTCGGCCCCAACCTAGTCCACCAAGCAGATGGAATTCGCCATGACTCTACTACTGACACCTCATTTAATAAGTCCTCTTGCTGGTTCATAGATTGGGATTTGGCATATTCATCCATTCACCCCACAAAAAATCCCTCTTTTGAGGAAGAAATCGCCCGAAACCACAACTCTCTTGTTCCCTTTTGCTCTTCCTCCCGATGTGCCCTTCACAGGTGAGCTTATTAATTTTCTAGCAAATTTTTTGTCCAAGGGCGATAAAACAAAACAAGCATAGGCTATCAGGATCCAAAAGCAAAAGGCCAAGGATGCTAAAAGGCCAGCTGAGCCAAAGGTACAAACTATTTTCAATGAGGCTCAACAATCGCTATATTTTGTAACTATGCATCCAACCATCATCAAACCATAGGGAGAGATGCAACCTGATGATTACAACCTCTATGCCATGGGACTCGATCTGAGCATAGCCCAACCATAGGATAAAGTTGATCTCATGGAGGAGACACAGCGAGTGGTGACCACCAACTTCCTCAAGTCCGGTCACTAGTTGAAGAAGAGGGAAGAAGAGCTAAAAAATGTTAAGGAGAGGATAGAGGTCCTACTAGCGAAGGATAAGGAAAAGGATGCAGAAATTGCGCACTTATCACAACAAGGGCAGACAAAGTAGGCTAAAATATGGGAGGAACGTGAAAAGTTCCAATCCTATGATCCCTACTTGGTTGCAAAATTGCAACAGAAAAACCAAGAATTTCAAGATCAGTTGGCTCAGGTGGAGTAGGAGATGCAATGAAAAAATGAGGAGTTTGAGCATCAACATGCTCAATTAGAGAAAAAAATGTATCAGAAGGATGCAAACTTTGAGCACCGATAGGCTTAATTGGAGAATGAAGTCTAGGAGATGAAGTCTTCCCTTGAAAGGGAATCAACAAACAAAAGTCAAGCTGAAGAAAACTGGCTTGCCGAATTGAGAAATCTACAGGGACAACTTTCTGCTGCAAACAAAAAGATTGTGGAACTGACATAGGATGTTGGTTCAAGGGATGTGGAGATCAATTTTTTGAAGAATAACCCCCAAACCCCTGCTTCCCAGTTGAACCTCCTTCAAGTAGCCCAATGACTATATGTCTCATATTGGGAAAAGGTCAAGGCCTTCTACTTGAATCTTCAGCCAATGCTCCAATTTATGGGGAAGGCAACAAGTTTAGGCAGGGAAGTTCATGGAACTATTGAACGGTTCCCACAATTCATCATGGAGAAGGTTCCTAAGGCAAAAAAATTGTTGAATAAGTTATACACAATGTCAGATGAGGAATTAGCGAGCATGGGGATCGAGGATTGAAAGGCCACTACCAAAACAACAAAGGATTTCATCAACTACCATGTGACCATCCTCCATGCTAGCGAGTGCACTGCCACACTAGGCCAAACTATGAACAACATGCAGGTGAAGTTCTCCTAGCTAACTCAGATGGGCCTACCCTCCCCGTTTCTTTCTGATGACTCAATGGCTACAATGGAGTAGATTGTGGCAAAGATCGAAGAATAGTAGCAGGACACATCTACTTTTCAACACTTCAACAAACCCCTTACTGCAGAGGATATTGAGGGTGTCACTTATTAGATAGTGTGGCTACTCTTCCAACTTGAATTTTGGGTCGGTATATCCACAACGCTAGCATATAAAGAACTGATCAATCTGCATGGAGCGCAAGAGAATCTGTGTGACATATCGATGCCATTCAAGGCCAATTGGTTGCCTTTGCAGACTGCTCTCTCCAATCTCTAGTCAAATCACCCAATGGACAAGGCTTTGGTTTGCGAACCATAAATTTTTGGGTTCCTCATTTCATAGGTGAAATGCCACTGGTAGTCGCCAAAAGTTGTGGATATAAATTTCCTCAAGCTCCCTTCAAGTTATTCTTATTTTCCTAAGTTTGGCCCATGCCTTACACATTTGAACATCATTGGGCCCCTTTTTGAAGAACTTAGTCCACTGTCGCCACATGTCCTCCAAGTGCTCCTCGCAGGAATTTCTTCCTTCATTTTTCTACTAGCCCCCGCCATGCTTCCACGTGTCAACACCGCAGGCACTTGAAGACTACTTCCTTTCACTTTTCAATTGGGCTCCATTCGCATGACACATAGCTTCGATCTATGTTCACTTTTTGGAAGACCCCACAATTAGCACTAACAATAAAGACTTCTCCACGTGTCTTCCACGTGTGGATTTTGATCGCAATGAGGGAGGAATGAACCACAGGATCCGACCTGCCACCATGTGTCTCCTCTACGGGGGTTTTCATCAAGAGGAAGGAAGGAGTGAGAAATGAACCCCGCCATGCTTCCATGTGTCCTAACTACCTCCATGATTGAGTGAGACATGTCTACATAAGGTTTTGCGGAGACCACCGCCATCATTCGCAGGGGATGCATTTGGTTTGAAAGCGACCATGTTCCATGGCTTGAATCTTTTTCTGTTGCAACGGCTAGGGGAAATCATTGCTCTAGGCATCATTGTTCATGATAAGGGAACCTTTTTTGTTACTGGCTCACCTGGTGATGAGATTGTTTTCTATATATACTACTTCTTCCTTCCGAAAATGAGTTCGGAAGATACATAAAAATTTGTGAAGGACACCAGGAATTTTTACTGTTTTATATTATTGTATGAGACTTATAGACTATGCCATTGTTTGACCTTTTTTTTTTCTTAAGCTATTTTACAAAACATTATATTGTGCCAGTACTGTACTGAGTTGTTTATTTGCAGAACTTCTATGATTTCAAAATAAGTTGCTGATTTAGACCATGTCTTTGACTCTTCTTTTTAGTAAATACATATGGGAATTATTTTATGTTATTGGATAAATCATTCAAATTTTCATCTTTGATTTCTATTATTTTGGGACTTAGCAGATTGCTGAACGAGCCTTTAAATCACATCCCTAAGGATAGATTTATCGTGCCTACATCTACACCTTGGCACATTGCCTTAGTTAGATCTTTATTTTTTATATCTCCTTCCTTTTCCCATTCTAAAACCCCAAATATAGAAGAAGCTGGCTTCTTCAAAACTTGTAGGTCTCTCAATTTAGCGGAATTGGTCCACCCATTAACTGAGTTTCCCATAAGGCTATTACCTTGTCAAATTTTGGCACAACCCTATTGAAAACACATAATGAAATCCTATGATTACCAAATTGAATTCAAAACAAAGAGAGGTTACCATCCCATGTCGGAGTGCATTTGCACGATGTTGAGTTGTTCATATCATTGTGAAGCCTCCATTTGTTTCATTCAAGAAATATTTTGATGCGATGCAAGTGTTGGTTGATTGAAGATGTGTTGAAGCTCTTATCAATGGTGATTATGAATATCGATAGTACTTTGTTGTGCAAATGATGTTGACTCTTCAATCCTTTTTTTGTGACGAAAGAGGTTTGTTATATAGAAATTGTGATTTGAAATGAACAATTAGGATTGTGTTGTAGAATATCTCGATCAATGGTCAAAATTTATTGAGAGGATTTAGACATGAATGATCTGTGCAAAGGAGATTGCACAATTAGTGTGATTGAAGAAATGTTGTTGAGAAATTTGTGAAATTGATTAAATAGGTGGAGCAATTCATGAAATTGAAGAAACCAATTTGAGCCTTCAATGGGATTGAGGAAATTATGTAGAGTGATTTGTGAGATTGAAGAAAGTTGGTGAGGGAATCATTTTGAGAGCAATTTGCTCAAAGTTGGTGAGGATAATTCAATTAATTGATTTAATTAATTAATCCTTTTTGGAGTTGAATGTGCAAATCAAGCTTTACTTTTGCAAACAAAGTTGCATTTGTTTGATTTGATTTTTGATGCTAATTTGAATAGTTTTTCAATTTATTCAAATTTAGAGGGAAAGTGAGTTAAATAAATTATTATGATTTAATAATTCAATCGACTTAGGGGAATAAAGTGATTTAGTGATGTAATTAAATAATTGGTGTTATTTAATTAATGAGGAGGAATAACTCTAGATTAGGACTTTATTAAATAAATGTAATTTATTTAATTGGTTGAATTTGATGAAAAAAGTGAATAATGTTGTATTATTCAATTAATAGCAGAAATAGGGTTTTTTAGAACTTATTAAATAAAGACTTTGTTTAATTAGTTTGAAATGATGAAAAAGTGAATTAATTAAATAATGTTGTATTATTCAATTAATAGAGGAAATTAGGTTTTTTGGTGCTTTTGATGTGAAATGCAGTGATGTTGATGATAATGATGCTGAT
Organism: Sequoia sempervirens; assembly: GCA_007258455.2. Classification (NCBI taxonomy): domain Eukaryota; kingdom Viridiplantae; phylum Streptophyta; class Pinopsida; order Cupressales; family Cupressaceae; genus Sequoia; species Sequoia sempervirens. The sequence goes on along the minus strand of VDFB02023911.1, from coordinate 18,413 downwards.
GATGTGAAAATGTCATTTAATATGCATGATAGGTGTTAAGTCAATTTTTCATGTCTATAGTAGTATCACAAAAATATTTTACAAACAACAAATTGAAATGACACTCAATTTGCCCCATTCCTTCTTCTCTAAATCCTTATGGACATCCTCAAGAGATCCTGGGAATGAGTCAATAAAATAAATAATAAAGATAAGACTATAAAAAAATAAAGATAATGTTGTAGTATAGCCTACCATATCTTTTTTGAGGTTTTAGGCTATTATTCGTTGTTGATCATGTCTTTTGTAGGAACAAATCCGTTAAGGCATATCTCAGGATGTGAAAAATCTTATACTGAGTAAATGAAGATCACTCTTGTAGTAAATAAGTGATTTGGTTTGATCTTGAAAGATATCTTTTTAGATATTTTCTTTTCTTTTAATGCATTACTTGCCAACTCTATTGCCATTTGTAATGTCTTCGCCACCTACAATGTGTACAAATACACTACATACTATAAATGATCAAAGGAAACATATTGTGGTTCCAGTTGGGAGAAGTTAAGTAAAGCAAGGAAGATGGGTGGAGAGCGCAGGAATTCTGTTCCTCTACCTCTTCTTGCACTGTTGCTTACTAATAAAATTGTTAAATAATGAGAAAAATATAGAGGCAAGCATCTCTCCTTACAAAACACAGGGTACTTACAAGCAATTTAGAGGCATGATATTTTTGGGTTTTTTTTCTAATGAAAGTGATACAGGGGCATCATCTCCTCAATTTTTGGTTTCTTTTTTTGTTAAGTTTTATTTTAGTTTTGTTTCTTAATCTTTTGTAATGATTCATGGTCGATGCTCTTTGACAAAAAATAGTTTTTAGTTTGTTGTTGTAACTATAGAGGAATCAATAGTTGGAGGGAAATGAATATGCGAAGGAGAAAGATGCAGAAACAGAGGTTGGATCTTGAAAGGAAAAGGAGATGGATCATGAAGGAAGGGTATCTTGTAGGAGAGGTAATAAGATGTTGATAAGTTAGAATTATTGGCGGACCAGTGAAGGTTGTGTAGAATTGAGTGGGGAATGAAGACATGACAAACATTGAAGGCCACATTTGTTTTGCAATGAAGTGTCTCTGTGGAACAAATGACATGTTGTTTCAAAGTACCAATTGTTTGTTGATATAATTCATTGGCAATAAAAAATTGCATTTTTTTTTTATCTTCTTGTCTTGGCTGTAGATGATCAAGTTTAATTCTGTTGTTTTTAATATCAATCTTGAACTTCTCATAAACTGTATGAAACTGAAATTTCTCTATGAATCCAAAATTGCTATGTGATCAGCAAGGCTGCCATCAAGTGGTATTAGAGCCTAAAAGTGATTGGGCATTGGTAAGTAGATAAAATGCCTCCAAGGATAATGGACAAAAGAGGATCCCGAGGAAGAGGCAGAAGGGAATAACATGGTGAAGAGTTGTTGCAACATTTGATAGCAAGATTGGATTCCTTGGAAAGGGCATAGAGAAAAGGAACCTTCGATGAAGTTGAAAGTGATGATGAGGAAGAGAAAGAACAAACATGAGATGACAATGAGGGAGGACAAGGAGATTAGGAAGGATTAGAGGAAAGATTATTGAGGACTATTATGAATGTGGGTTTCAAACCCAAAATAGAAGTTCCTACCCATTCAAGAAGTCTCAATGGTGAAGATCTAATTGATTGGATCAATTATTTAGATAAGTATTTCAAATATGAGGGTGTATCAAAAGATAGGAGAGTGAAATTTTCTTGCACTAGATTGAATGGCTACGCTACTATGTTGTGGGACTTTGTCTAAAATATGAGGAGAAGAAAGAATAAGGAAAAGATGGGCTTTGAAACTTTGTTGTTGGAGCTTTTAGTGGGTTGTTGGTCCCGTCAAAACCAATGAGTTCAATATTTATGTAAATCTTGGTTCTTTTTTGGGCATGCTGCTGGCTTGTTGTTCCCTTATTACGCTGCTGGGTGCTTTTGAGTCTATCTTTCAGGCAACTTGTTCTTCTTGGTGTGGGTTTTGGGTCCCCTTAAAACCTGATGGTTTCGGGTCCATTCAAAACCTGTTGTAAATGGTTTCGGGTCCATTCAAAACCTATTTTTTCCACTAATCAAATCAACCACATCTTATAGTTTCATAAGATTATCTTGTATCTCATAATGACATTATATGTTCTTGTAAATCCTTATTGATTACATTCTAAGATAGATTAAATATAATAAAGAGTGCCACATAAAAGTGCATGCCCCACCAAATACAAAATATTGGTAATGTAAGGTTGAAACACCTTTCCCAAAAAGATTGATGTTAAGACTATAAAATAATATTAAATATTTTCTCTTTATATATAAAATATGTTTCTTATTTAGTAATAATTAATATAATATTTATCCAAATGCTTTCAATAATTATTTATAAGATACAAATAATGGATTCCAATAATAGTTGAGTGAAATGGGCTTAACTAACTAGTGATCGAAACTTAATTTATACTAGCCATTCTTAATGATATGATAAAAAACTTTAATAAATTAAACAAATACCATTAAATGTAAATAAATATATCAATAATTTGAATTTTAATTGATGGTTACTACCACTTGTGAGATTATAAGGGATTAAAATAGAAATAATTAAATAATAAAGATGTTCATATCAAATATTTATATACTAATAAACACTTAAATAGTCAAATTGACCTTAATAGAGATAAAATATTGTTAATAAAATCTAAGGGGATTTATTGGTCATAAAGGTTTCATTCAATTTAATTTATATACAATCAAGGATATCCTTCCATAATAAATATATCTTGTTTTGAATATATTTATAGCCATAATACATTAATCTCTTCATCAAACTCAATCAATTGTACTTGGTATGAAAATAATAATAAAAAATATTAATAATCTAAAAAATAAACATTAAAGAATGAAGGATTCACACAATAATCAATGACATAGCATGTGTGTTCATGAGTTACTAATTTAACCCCTTATTTTATTTATATGGACCTTCAATTTATCTTTCTAATTAGGTCCCATGAATACACTAGTATAATTGAAACAACTCCCTATTTTCATCAAGTATCCTATATATTATAATTCTTCTAATTACATATTTATATCCTATTATTATTTTTATCCCATTATATAATAGCACTACCCACACCTAAATCTAATTTAAAACTAATTTTGGTTTACATTCCACACATTAAAACTTAGATGAGGTATGAAAATATATCATTCTATAGAAATATTTAATTTTTGTTTTCTATAAAACTAAATCCCTAGACTCCTATCACATCAACTCTACCAATAATTCTCCTTAACAATATATACCTAGTATACATACTAATAGGAATTATAATATAAGGTTTTAGAGATACATAATAATTATTTTAGGTAGGGTCATTGACATTACCAAAATATGTTTACTAAGTAGGAAACCTAATACAATTAGAAATTTTAGTGTCTTTTTAGTGACAAACTTAAAAATAATTTGTTTAAAAACTAGGTGAATTAACTTCTAAAATTCCATTCCCCTCATAGTTGTAAATGTATACATAATCCTTTTCATTTGAGCTTTCCCAAAAGTGAATCTAGAGTTCTATTCATGTTATTGATTGGAAAAGGGTTTTATTGAACCTAATATTAAATTTAAAATTAATCCAAAAATTATCATTGAAGAAATATTTAAAAATTTAAGGGAAATAATTATAGATGAAATAATGTTTAAATGGACACTTTAATGTTAATAGTTTCACATAGAAAAAGTGAATGTATTCATAGTGAATCTTCATTTATTGGCTATGTTTTTTTTGTTATTTATTATATAATTATGAATTGTGCTACTAAGACATGAAGTAGTTATTAGGGAAAATGTTATCACACTTCTTCTCTAAATAAAGAAAAAAGGTTATTGTCACATATAAATGATCCACCATTGAAAATTAATATTGAGATAAAAAATATAAGTAATAACCCATATTTAGAAATAACTGAAAGGAATTCATATATAATTACCTTTAGAAAATATTTTGAATATAATTTATTTTAAGATAAAAAAGAAGAAGAGAAAAATAAGAAAAAAGTTGAATTCTTATCAAAGTGTGTGATGGTTTGAAAACCACCCTCTAACATAGTATAAAGAAAAATATTTATCAAAGAGTTTGTAAATGACATCTAAGAACTTAGGTCATCCATGGAATATGGTGAATAGGCATGCAAACAAAATGTACATAGTGTGTATTCAACTTGAGATATAGGGTACACCCAAAACTATTTTAGACAAAGTTGTAGTGCAAGACTATATTATATATTGAAATTAATATGAATAAATATTCTACAAAATTACTTCAAATAAAGATTGATTATTATGTTGATTAAATATACTAAAAATATAAATATGTTACTAATATTTAAATCTTTCAAAATTACTATTTAATCTATTCATTATAAAAACAAATATTTATTGTAATATTATTTAATTTTATTTATTCAATAAAAATGAATCTTAAAATATTTTTAAAATATATCTAAAATAAAATTAAATATAATTTAAAAAATAATACGTAATAATATTAATTATTTTTATATTTTCATTAATCTTAAAAATTAAATTTATTTTTTTAAATTAATCATATTTTTTTAATTCATAATATATCTATTATCTATATGATTAATTATTATCTAATATAATTCAAGCTTTTGAGAGTTAAAAACTTCTAATGAAAAAAATAAAACATATAATATTATGACATAATTTTATGGTTTAATAGAACTCACTATTATGACCATAGTTTTATCAAACTTCAAACTAAACCTAACTTGTCTATTCAATTATATTTTTAGTTCTTCCCAGGGAATTATAGGCACCACTAGGTTATTAATAACTCTCATTTTACAATTCTCTTGAATCTAATTGGTACACAATTTTCACCCGATATAAGTGATTTTGGCGCTTCCATTACTTCCATTAACGACAAAAATTTAATCATTACTATGCAACATTATTCTCACATCAAACTAACAAATAAACATTGAAAACAAATTTATTTTTTTATATTATAACATTCATAACTTAAACCTTTATACACAATATCAAGTTAATTATAAAAAACACATAAAATTATTTATAAGTAATTTAATTTTTTTAACAATTTAATAAAATATAATTTAATATAATTAAGAAAAATTAAATAAGAATTATAGATAAATTTATGAAGTATTGATTTACTTATCAAGAAAAATCAATGATAAATTTACTTATTATAGATAAATTTACTTACCAATCTATTTTAACCATCAAGAAAAAATTAATCATTAGTGATTGCAACATTATTGGCACATCTTTTAAATTGACAAATAAACATTGAAAACACATTTATTTTTTATATTATAACATTCATAACTTAAACTCTTCAAAATGAATGAATTGATAGAAGATTATCTTTATTAAAGTGATAGAATCTAACCCCAATACTAACACTAATTATAAGTCTAACCATAACCCCAACCCTAAAACTAACATTAATTAACTTCAAACCAAACTCTAATTTTATATCCAACCCTAAACATAACTATGATTCTAAAACTAACATTAATAAAACCGTAATTGAACCATAACCCTAACCCTAATACTAAGCCATGCCCCAATTGAACCATAACACTAACCCCAAGCTTTATTATAGAACCTTAATCTTTACCCCAACCCTAATCCTAATTCAACCCTATACCTAATTTTAATTAAATTCTAACCCTAATTGAACCTTTTAAACTAACAAATAAACATTGAAAACAAATTTATTTTGTATATTATAACATTCATAACTTAAACCTTTTATACAAGTTAATTATAAGAACACATAAAATTATTTATAAGCAACTTAATTTTTTTAACAATTTAATAAAATAATTTAAATTTAACTATAAATGGTATAGAGTTTAGATTTTCTATATCTCTCATATATCAACATAGGTAAATTTGAAAATATTTTAAATTATATAATTTCAAAAAAAATTGAATGAATTTATAGAAGATTATTTTTATTAAAGTGATAGAATCTAATCCCAATACTAACATTAATTATAAGTCTAACCATAACTCCAACCCTAAAACTAACACTAATTAACTTCAAACCTAACTCTAATTTTATATCCAACCCTAAACATAACTATGATTCTAAAACTAACATTAATGAAACCCTAATTGAACCATAACCCTAACCCTAATACTAACCCTTGCCCCAATTGAACCCTAACACTAACCCCAAGCTTTATCATAGAACCTTAATCTTTACCCCCAACCCCAACCCTAATCCTAATTCAATCCTATACCTAATTTTAATTAAAGTCTAACTCTATTTGAACCTTAAACTTAATTGAACTCATGTTTAGGGTTAGGGTTCAATTAAGGTTAGGGTTGAATTATGGTTATGATTAGGGTCAAAATTCAAATAGGATTATGGTTGGAGTTTAATTAAGGTTGCTATTCACTTAGGGTTAGGGTTCAATTAGTATTCAATTTGGGTTAGGGATCAATTAAGGTTACAATTCAATAAGGGTTTAATTAAGGTCAGGGTTAAGATTAGTCTTAAATTAGGGCTAGGATTGGAGTTAGGGTTCAATTAAGGTAAGGGTTATTGTTTATTTTAGGGTTAGGGTTCAATTAGAGTTCTCTAGGGTTTTGATACAATTAGGGCTATGTTTCAACGATACCTAGGGTTACAATTATAGTTCAATTATTGTTAGAGTTAGGGTTATAGTACGAGTTCAATCAGGTTAGGGTCAGGGCTTAATTAGTGTTAGAGTTAGGGTTGCAATAATGATATGAAAAGGCATTCAATTGGATTCATATCCAAATGCACAAATAAGAATGGGTAATTAAGAATTCTCCAAAACTAAAGTTATGACAACAAATACAATCCTTAGCTTAATCATTTGTGCTTGTTACACAACAATCCCACCTCATCAATAATTTCATTTCTAAATTTTTAAAACATAAATATTTTATAACTTTTTGTCATCAATAATTTCATTTCTTTAAAACATAAATATTTTATAACTTTTTGTCATCAATAATTTCATTTCTACTTTTTAAAACATAACTATTTTATAACTTTTTGGCAAGAACTTTGCTGCCCTACATCTCTTGTTATAAAATGATATGATTTAAAATGCATAGTTTTTAACAAATTGAAATAAAAGATCACATCATTTGCATATTACATTAATATTAGCAATATAATAAAATTTAAAACATATCGTAATGATATTCGCTTAAAGTAAAAGCTAAACTATATCATAATACCGTTGTCCGTTAAAAATCTAAAACATTTCAGAGTAGTCTTGGGCAGAAAATAAAAGGTAAAACATATCATAATGCTTGGGGTTGTTATGTCCCTCCCATTAGTTTAGCAAGCATCGGCTAACGGGAAACCGATCCGCGGATCCTAAAACCACATATTATATTATCCCACACAGCTACCACACACAATGTTCCACTGAATCCAGTGCCAAATTTTCATCGGCTGTTACCAACTGCGTTGCCACAAAGATTGTTGCATGAAACATTCAGGCAGAAGCATTAATATAAACAATAATTTCCTATTTCGGAGCACAAAACAAAACTGCTAAGTCTTTCAAGAAGTGAGATGAAACCTAAACAATTTGAAAATAAAGAATAGATAGAGCAACTAACCAGTGGGTGTTGATGTGGATGTGGATGAGTGAAATGTGAAACGAGGGCTGTAGTTCAAACTCCAGCTACATGTCTGGGAATCTGTAACTCCATAAAAACCTTTGATTTTGAGGGCCCTAACACAACGCCAAAGTCTGTGCCCCCATATCATGACTGACATTGTTCCAACAAATCCAATCCCCCACCCCAATCCCACAGCAAGCACTGAGACATGCTCATCTAGCCTGCTCCACACTGACTTCCTCGCATATGGTGGTGGTGGAGCCAATTTAACTTTTCCAGTGCACTTTGGAAAAGGGTAGCCGCACAAACAAGGTGGGTTTCCCCGGTAAAATATTGTATCAAAAGTTGCAAACTGCGGTCCTCCTGGTATTCGCCCACACAGACTGTTGAATGAAACATTGAAATAGCTCAAGAGGTACAATTTAGACAATTCTTCGGGTATCTGTCCATTCAAATTATTCCGGGACAAGTCTAACTGCTCCAAGGTTGATATTTCCCCCATAGATGCCGGTATCTCACCTTTCAGATGATTTCCACTTAGATTTAACAACCTCATGTGAGATAGATTCCCGATGCTTGCCGGTATTTCCCCACTTAGATTGTTGTTTGACAGATCAAGTATGGTGTTTGTTGCCAGCACATATTCTAGTGAATACGCATTTCCTTTCATTACTACGCTCGGTAGATCCTCATAGAGTGTACTGCCATTCACTTGTGAAACTTCAGGGTTTCTAAATCCCTGCAGGCCCTCCAGAGCAGAAGGCATTTTTCCAGAGAATTTATTATTGGATAAGTCCAACACTTGCAATCTCCCGAGATTGTTGATCCATAGAGGAATATTCCCCTTGAGCTCATTTGAGCCAAGACTTATAACTCTCAGGTCTAGACAATTTGCAAGCAAGTGTGAAGGAAACTCACCTGTCAATCTGTTGTTGCTGAAATCAAGAAGCTTGAGCTGTCTACAATTGGCCAACGATGCAGGCAAGGTCCCAGAAAAGTTGTTAGAATGAGCAGATAAAACTTCCATAGAAGAGGACAATTCAATCTCTGGATCTCCATGGAATGAGTTACTGGACAGCTTAAGCCTCTTTAGGGCTCTGCAGTTACCCAGTGTTGCTGGAATTATTCCGGAAAAAAGGTTGTTGGCCAGTATCAAATCAGTTAGATGATTACACTTCCCTATGGATTGCGGAATTGTTCCTGTTAGCTGATTATCAGATACATCTAATAACTGTATTGAAATCAACCCACCAATGCTTTCAGGAATACTACCTGAAAGTTTATTGCTATAGAAGGCAAGCTGATTAAGATTCTTGAGCTGACCAAGGGTATGAGGTATAGGTCCGGTAAAGTTGTTTTTATACATATGCAGGATTTTCAAAGATTGGATCTCTCCTATGGCCGGTGGAATTTCACCATTGAAATTGTTTGTGTCAAGGTACAGGTTTTCAAGATTGGTTAAATTCCATATTCCTTTGGGTAAGGCACCTGTGAATCTATTTGTACCCAGACTGAAATAGACGAGCTTGTCCAGATTTCCTATCTCCTCTGGAAGGGTTCCGTTGAACTCATTTAAACCAAGGTGTAAATAAGTCAACTGGGTCATATTCAGGACGGCATATGGAAATCTGCCTTCAAAAAGATTTTGAGATAAAGCAAGGGTTGTTAAAGGAAGCTTCGAGATAGTCATGGGCAGTGGTCCCTTAATTTGGTTTCTTAAAAGATCAATCCATTCAAGATTACTACAGTTGCCTAATTCTTGTGGAATATGGCCAGTGAGATTCATGGTGTCATACAATGATAATTGGACAAGCTCTTTCAACTTTCCTAGTTCAGGTGGTATGGGGCCAGACAGCTTGTTATCAGACAGGAACAATACTTCAAGGGAAGAACAATTGCCTAGAGATGCTGGGATTTGAGACACGAACTTGCTAGACTGCAGGTAAAGTCTTTGTAACTTGTCCAGCCTACCCAGTTCAGAGGGAATGTCCCCTGTCAAGCTGTTGTAACCAAACGCAATAAAGTACAATTCAGAGCAATTACTGAGAGAAGGAGGGATATTGCCAGTCAGAAAGTTGCTTTCAAAGTAGAGATATGACAGATATTTCATCGAACCCAAATCAGAAGGAATTGAACCCGTGAGATTGTTGTAGCCAATGCTCAATTCAAGGAGAGAGGTACAGTTGCTCAGAGAAATTGGAATTCTTCCACCTAGACGATTGTTCTCCAAGAAGAGACTCTCCAGCATACCCAGGCGGCCAAATTCTGGCGGTATTGTCCCAGTCAAATTGTTTTCTCCTAGTGAAATCACTTGAACATGTGTGCAGTTGCTCAAAGACACTGGAATGCTTCCAGTCAGACTATTTGAGGACAAACGGAGATGCTCTAACTTTCTCAGACCACCATAGTCTGCAGGTATGCTCCCGGTCAAGTTGTTTACAGAAAGTCTAATCCGCCGAAGGTGCGTGCAATTCGAGAGAGATTTGGGGATGAAACCTTTTAGTCCATTAAAACTAAGGTCTATAATACTTAAGGCTTTAAGTTGGCCAAGCTGAGGTGGAATCCTTCCAGTGAAAGAATTATTAGTGAGATTAAAAGTGTGCAGCAGGGAGAGGGCTCCTATGGATGGAGAAATAGTACCTTCCAGTCCCAAGTGAGGCAGAATTATGGCCACAACTCTGTTGGAATGCTTTCTGCACCGAACACCGTTCCACAAGCACAAGTTTTCTGCATTAGTAGAAGTCCAGCTGGAGAGCGATTGCATGGGGTCGGCTGTGATGTCATTTGTGAAAGAGAGTAGAACCTGCACGTCCCCCTGATCCAAAGCATCATTCTTCGACAGCATACGACCTTTCACAACAGAAGACGTTCCATCCATTCTAGGTCTACGTAAAGCAAAAACATTAGATGAATAAGAACTGTTGCCATTCGTTATTGCACTGGCAGCGGTTAACGTGAGTACCACAGCCAAGCCTAACAATAGCATTTGAATCAACGTTCCTTTACTCATTTGCCTGTCCGACATTTCTGAACATATCATACCACACGAATTATGCAGCGCAGCGACCATCTTAATAATTCCCCCACATAGAATACACCAAGTTACAATGTCGATAACGTGACGTCATGTGAGGGACATATGTGGCTATTCTCCCTAATGTACGCTTTCATACATCCATACCCATCCATCATAAATCTAAAAGAGGGAATTAGGGGGAATTAGGGGAGAGGGGTCAATAGTGTGCAGGTTCCAATAGTCGTGCAGTCAACTGTATGAAGTTAGGATGCACATCATGTTTACACTGTATAAAAATGAATAAGAGTTCAGAAATTTTCTCTTTATTTTTTAAGGAAAGAAATATGCATTTATAAAGAAGAAATCAAAATTGAATCAAAACTATTATTTTATGTTATTGCTACTACTAATTACTTTTTGTTAATTAAATTATAATAAAATAATATTAATTATTTTTTCATTTTTTTACAATATATATTTCTTTCCATATCCTCTTCATAAAAGATATTGAACACAATTCAAATCAAATAATGAAGTGTCTAAAATTGATCACAAGGAAGAGGCTTTGTGAATGTATTGACTATATATTTCTCTATAAAGAAGTATACAAGCTTAATTAATCCTTGTTCAAACAACTATTTGATGTAGTGGTCCTGAATTTCGATATGCTTGGTTCTACTATGAAACATTGTAATCTTACTCATCTATATAGTACTATAATTATCATAATACAACATTATGGGACCATTCTATAATTGATCTAAATTCTCTAACAATCTCTTCAACCAAACTACATCTCACAATGTGAAAGTGGTAGATTTGTATTTGGCCACCACAGTAGGCTATTCTTTGGACTAACAAGAAATTACTACCAAAAAAAGTATAACTAGAAATAGAATTCTAATCATGTTTAGAACGTTCCCGATCTAAATTGGTATATCCAACCAATCTAATTTTCTCAAAATGCTATAAATAAAGATCATAATTCAATGCCACTCAAAAGGCACTCGAGAATCCTATAAGTAACACTATAGTGTCTCTTCTTACATTCTAACAAGAACCTACATACCAAGACCACTACATGTATTCAATATTTGGTTGGGTTGCAGTTGAGTAGATCAAGCTACTAAGCAAGTTTCTATAGAAAGTGCAACTTACTATAGTAGAATCATAAAAAATTAGCAACTTAAGTCCAACTTCAATAAGTGTTGAAACAGGTTTAAAATCCTACATATGAAATCTTTAGAAAATATCTAAAATATTATTTTGCTTAGAAGACATGGATATTCCATTTTCATGTTACCATACAACTAGACCAAATAAATAATACAACTCTCCCAAATGAGTGAACTTGACCACTAAAATTATAGTTGGTCAAAACTCTACAAACAGAGATCATTTAAGGTCTTCTTCAATTTGTAAAGAATGTATAATTTAGAAGGTATCTCAAAGCCTTGAGTTTGAGTGAAATTAACCTCTTCATTAATATAACCATTGAAAAATCACTCTTAAAATTTATTTGATAAATAGTCCAAACCAAGCTAAGTAGTAAAAGATAACACTAATCTAATAGTATCCATCCATGGTATAGGAGCATAAGTTTAATGTAACCAATGCCTTCTTGTTGAGTGTAACATTCAACTACTAGTCTAATCTTATTCTTGGAAATGATGTCATCATATTTTTACTTAGTGTTATACACCCACATTATGTCAACATTTTTTGTCAAATAACAATTGGTGGATGGTTGTTTTCATCTTTCCTTTGATATTTTTATATCTTCCTGTATTCACAATTGAGAATTTAGGTTCCATGCCATCAATAAATTCTATGCCATTAAATATATTTATGTGATCAACCACAAGTGAATGAAACTCTTCTTCTATAGTAGTCATATAGGCGAATTAGATTTTTTTATACCAATCAAAGTATCTTCCTCTTTTGTTTTATTCATTTTTTTCATTTTCTCATCAAATATGACATCTCTATTTATGACTTTTTTTTTACTGAGGGGATCATATAGCCTATATGATTTATTTTCATAACCATACACCCAATATAAGTATATTCAATACCTTTATCATCTATCTTAGATGTTTATTTTTTGTATATGTGTATAAATAACACATTCAAAGACCCTAAGATAAGAAAGTAATGGATTAATACCAAACCAATCTTCTTAAGAAATGATTTTGTGAACTATTTCCTTAGGACTCTAATTGAATAGATAAACTAATGTAGTGAGTTCCTCTACCTAAAAGTTATTATCCAAATTATTTTATTTTAACATACTCTTGGCCATCTAGATAATGGTCCTCTTCTTCCTTTTCACAACTCCATTTTAGTGTGGAGTGAAGGAAGTAGTGAACTCTATCTAAATCCCATAACATATTCAACCTATGAACCAAAATCATAAGCTCCATGTGTATAAAACTATCAATGATGAACACACACATCTAGGAACTCCCACTAAATAGGTAATTTCAAATATAAAAAATATATATCAATACATAGCATGTCTACCAATCAACGATCATACCTACAAATTAAATCATGTAGTGTTAAAGAAAAAACACAATGATCTACAAATGGTACAAAATTATAACATACTATCTCACAAAAAGACACCACAACCCTCCCAAGTCCATCAATCCAAACCATGTGAACATGAACCTCTAGGAAATAGCCATTCAATGAAAAGAGAAAACCTGTAAATCATATCACATAACATGTCCTAACAACACCTCATAGTGTAAAGGAGGGGATAAATGCTACTCTCAATACTCAAGAAAAACATAGTCTACAAGGAGCAAATATCCCTCAGTAACCTCAAGAAATAAAGCTTGGGCTGTTCGCAATATTGCATCATAGGATGCATAAAATTATTAGGTTTGTTATATAGTTTGTTAAATAGGTAAATATATGAGTGGTATGAATATGTTTGCATTGAGTTGTTAAACAACTCAACATTTTTAAGAAATATTTTTGGTGGATTTCCTAGAAAATAGGATATGGGAATCATATTAATATGGAATGTATTTGATTGAAAATTATGAAGCAACATATTTTCTTGTGTTTGATTTTTGTTGCTTCTATTATTTTTCCCAAAATCTTTAATCTGGTATCAAAGCATTCATGATGCTAGGTCTATGGGGAAACAATAAAGAAGTTACTTGCAAAGAAAAAATGGTTTGCTAGTATATTGTTTTCTTTTAATGGTGTTTTTTTTTTTTTTTTTAATATTTAGTTAACACAGTCACAATAAAACTATTATATCTTTCTCATTTTTAAAAAAAAAATAGAATATGTTAATATCAAAACAAGTCAAAAATATGTGTATGTTTAAAATATGGTCTATTTTTCATGGGTTTTAATTTTCATGTCAAATTTGTAAAAGTGTTAAGGTGCATTATCTATGGAACTTGACACCTTCAACATTGTTTAGTGTATAGGGGGTCAAAGATTTATTTTCTTTCTAATGAAGAAAAAAAACACATTGATAGAAATATTTGAAGGTTCAAAATTCCACACATGGCAAATCAAGTGATAGTTGATCCTTATTGATGAAAAGAATCTATGGGATGTGGTAAGTGGAGAAACAACAAAACTAACTAATGCTAATGGAAGTACAAAGTGGACTACAAAGGATTGAAGAGAAATGAATTTGATTGGTCTTACACATTCAGATGCATATCTCTAGCATATTGATTTATTGAAGACCTCAAAGCATGTATGGGATGATCTTAGTTCTTTGTTTGGATCAAAAGCATTGAGTGCAAAGATGGGATTAAAGAAAAGATTCTTTGGGCTAAAAATGATGGAAGGTGACAACATTGTTCAACATATTAGTAAGTTTTGTTCTCTATTGAATCAACTAGCTCTAGGATAAATGCTAAAGTAGATGGTGATTATACAAAACCAATTTTGTTAAATAGCATGCCTCCTAGCTATGTCAACATTGTTTTCACATTGAACAAAGTAGATGATAACCAAGAAGGTACAATATCTACTTTAATTGATGGAGCTAAGAAAATGGACTCAACTATAGAGGAAATTGCAACATTTGGGAAAAAAGGCCCAACCATTCCTTTAAATCTATTTATTCAACATCAAAGGGAAACTATTTTTTCAAGGATAGAATTTTGTGCTACTATTGCAAGAAAAAGGGCCATAGTGTCATGAAATGTATTCAATGTGCCAAGCATCTGCTTGAAGGCAAGCTAAATACAAATAAGGAATTGGTTTCACATGATGATGAAGAATTTCTTTTTGAAGTGGTTATTGAAGACCCTCCACACAAAAAATAGTGAGGAATATATTTTCTAAATCAAAATAAAACTTTGTATTTATGATTGGATGTGTTTGTCCCCAATCATAATGGTTGATTTCTTGTGAATGGATGTGTTCGTCCCAATTCAAAAGATGTTGTAAGTGATTGGAAGTGTTTATCCCCAATCATAGGAGTTGGTAATTATAATTGGATGTGTTTTTTGTTGTAAGGTGTGTGCCCTTGGTCTCCTTGTGTTGTACAGTGCAAAGCTTAGGTTTGTGACATGGCTTAACTGCCTCCCATGGATTCATTAACTTTGGAAGTTGTATCAAGCATTAACAGGTCGATGCTTAGGTACAACGACAACTGAATGTGCAATAATTGGTATCAGAGCCTAGGTCACGGGTTTGAACCCCTCGCTTGCATTGGGGGATTGTTGCAAGGTGTACGCCCTTGATGACGTTTGGGTTCATGACATGACTTAACCATCTCTCATGGATTCATTAACTCTGGAAATTGTATTGACCATTAACGAGTCGATATTTTGGTGCAACAACAATTGTTTGTGCAAAATTTTTCTCTAGTCATAATTATTTTGAGTCTAGATGTGTGTGTCCCTATTCATAACCTTGATGTTGGATATATGTGCTTTTCCGTATCCAAAATTATTGTAAAACCATGGATAGAGGTGTTAGTCCCTATCTTTGGTTCCATAGGTAGATGTGTTTGTCTCTATCCTTAGATGAAAGTATAGCGAGAATAGTGAGGCTAGTTCCATTACTACTTATCATGAGTAGATGTGTGTGTCCCTACTCATACCTTAGGATGAACTACTGAATGTGTTCACCATGTATTGTTGGTCTACTTTTTCCCATTAGGAGAGTGATGCAATATGGGGGGTGTTAGAAATATTGCAACATAGGATGCATAAAATTATTATGCATAAAACTATTAAGTTTATTATATAGTTTGTTAAATAGGTAAATGCATGAGTGGTGTGAATATGTTTATATTGAGTTGTTAAAATAACTCAATATTTTAGAAAATTTATTTGGGGAATTTCCTAGAAAATAGGATGTGGGAATGATATTAATATATAATGTATTTGATTGAAAATTATGAAGCAACACATTTTATTACATTTGGTTTTTGTTGCTTTTATTATTTTTCCCAAAATCTCTAGTATAGGTGACAAGGTAGAAAATAAAGAATATTTAAAAATTTGGATCGAATGAAATACTAAGTTAACAAGGATAAGAATGATAAATTATTTAATAATAATTTTTTTTTATAAAATTTCAACTCATAGATTGTGAAAACAAAAACCTTAAAACTCACAGTTTCTTCCCCCAAGAGGATTAAGCCTCAACCACAAACCACAGGGTTTTGTGAGAATGTCTATGCCTTGTGTTGTCATCCTATTAAAACAAAGAGTAAAAATCTTAAATATACAATATCCATCTCCTCAAATCTATACATTTGCACATAGTGTGGATAGGGAAAAATGTTGGGGTTGTTTTGGTGCTTGCTTCAATAGAACCCCCATTTTGGTGTTTCCACCTCAAAAAGCAACCATACATATAAAGATAGAGAAAATGACATGAAATATAAAGATGTGTGATAGGAAAAACCTCACTATGGAGGAGACCCTCTATCATGAATAAAATAGATAAGATGATTAGATGATAGTAAATAGACAAGAAAAATATACAAGAGAGCATTGCCAATAGTTTTTGGCTCCCCTCTTGGCTTGATAGATGTGATGTTCTTTCTTGTAAGAGAGCCTTGAATGTTGTGGCAAAAATCTAGTAGAGCTTCTCTGTGGAGAGCAATGAGAAAAGATGTAGAAGAGAGAATAGAAGGACACAACAAGATTAAATGAGTGAGAGTGAGAATGAATGAGAATGGGAATGAAAAGAGGATTTTTGTGAGGTTGTATGGGTGGGAAGAGCCATTACATTGACATTCATTTTGTAATGACATGTTCCATAGGAAAATAATGTGAAATATTCTCATTTGAGTATTAGAAATTTTATGGATGCTAGTGCATTGCATAGAAGTCCATGCATTGCATGATAATCTTACTAAAAAATTTGCAAGAATGAGATATCCATATTGTTAATGCATCATCATTGTCCCCTAAGAAGTTGGAATTGTGTAATTTTGACTCATAGGTTTTTTCATCAATGTGGAAGGTTGCCATAAATGTAGCAGTCTAAATGCACAAATGTGAATTTTCCATGGGGTGAAATTTTATAACACTATATTTAGCCCCCACTTTAGTGAGCTATTTTTTTGGGAAAATTCAAGTACACTAAAATATTTGAGAAGACATAAATGTGAAATTGGAAGAAAGGATAGCCCTCATATTTTTTCTTTTGGCTAGGTGGGGTGAAAATGAGAAGGATGGAAGGAACACTTTTTTCATGAAAAAAAGGAAAAAGTGAGCCTATATGTCTGAGTGGGTCCATGAAAGGGTCACTTTCAATATTCATAGTGAGGACATTGTTGACTTTTCAAAAGAGTTGTCAAAAAATACCTCACATATGAGACTTTTGACCTCAATAGATCAACTAGTTGCACGTTGATGTGGAGAGGCATGACACAACTAACAAGGTATGCAAAAACTTCGTCCCAACTTATCATTTTAGCCCTTGTTTTAGATTTTCCTTTTTTTGAGTAGCATAGGCTTCCAACCAATGTGAAGGAATCCGGTTGATGCAATGTCATCCTAAGAGTGTGTCAACATCCTTTGGTCATGCTAGCATCCATCTAGCACACTATTATCGAATTCCATTCAGCCTCGTGTCATACAAATTTCTACATGGTGTGCTGTGGTCTGAGAGGAAAACTTAGGAAAATTTTGAAATTTTATGATGGAGATTGTGTTGACATGAAATTTTTATGCTTTTATAGGAGTGGACCAAGATACGAGAGAATACATGAGCATTTGAATTCTATCATTGCTATGTAGCTACAACAATAAGATCGCCCCTAATGACCACTTGTTGCAGTGTATCAAGCTCTAGTGGTTGTATACTATGCTAGAGATTCAATTTCATACACCCATGCTCATGGCCTTGATGGAGAGATGGGATGCAGATACTTCTACTTTTTATCTCCTAACTAGGGGAATGATAGTGATGCTAGATGATGTCTATTGTATCATGAGCCTACCCATCCACTAGGAGTGAGTTTCCTATGAGAAGGGTAGGACAACCCAAGATGCTCAAGCCATATAGAAATACTTCCTTAGATACATCATCTCCAAGGAGACATCTAGGTATATCTATATTCACTGGCTAGAGAAGAGACAAGTAGTGATGCCACTAGTGCAATGGGTGATGATCGTGACCATTTCCCTACAGGTCGTGATGGATGGATGAGGCTCACACCTTCACAAGGGCCTTGTTCA
>VDFB02023910.1:0-15809 GCA_007258455.2 Sequoia sempervirens | reverse complement strand
AAAAAATTAGATATCCGATTTGTAGTACTTTGGCTTGGGCATTGCTATGGAGCAATGTACTAACACCCAACCCAAAAAAAATTCAACTCGGAATTTTTTCATGTTTTTTGGTGAGTTCAAAATGCTAATTTTTTCATGTTGCCACTTTTTGGCCCATCATGATCCTACACATACCCAGGTCTAAACTAGGTAGTTGTTATTGCTAAGGTGGATCACTCCTTTCTTCGAAGGCCATACACTTATGTTTGGGTCAAGTGTTCTTTTCTTTAGAAAATTCCTATTTCCTTTTTGATAGGTTAATTATGATTTGATTAGATGGGTTATGAAGCACTTATTTCAAACAAATATCTTTATGAAGTATGTTGGCATGAAATTAAATATGACTTGTATTCCAATGTAAAAACTACAAAGAATGGAAACAATTCTTTCAACACATAAACTATTATGTAGTAGTCAATTAAAATGAAAAAGCTTACTCTATATTAGTTAGGATATACAACTAAGAAAATGATCTAAAGTGACTTATTTATCCTAGAGGAATTAAGTATATAGTATACAAAGAAAACTAACAAACCCACAACTACCCCTATTTTGAAGGAGTTTAGTTTTCTCCCCTTCCTGATCTCGCTAATATTGTCTAATTATTTTAAAGAGATGAAGGGTCATAACACAACTTTATTCAACCCAGTAAATAACTTGGTTAATGAAACTTGACAAAAGCAACAAAACAATTGCTACATTTGGCATTTCATGTTGAATTAAGAGTGGTGACAATAATCTACTTATAGTTTAATAAAACACTATTTTTATAAGAAGGCTTGACATTAGAAAGATAAGTGTTAATTATAGTTTAATAAAACACTATTATAGTTTTACCAACACATACTATTGTATGCTTGCATGGCTTCTTAGTTAATATATGGGGAGATAGAGATAGATGGGGAGAGAAAGAGAGAGAGATAGAGATATATGGGAAGAGAAAGAGAGATGGAGATATATGGGAAGAGAAAGGAAGAGAGGTGGAGATAGAGAGTCTATGGATAGGGGGGATAGGGAGGGAGAGATGGTGAAAGATAGGGAGGGGGAGATAGAGAGGGGGAGGGAGAGAAAGGGATATAGATAGAAAGAGATAGAGAAAGGAGTGAGGGAGATAAAAAGAGAAATAGAGATAGAGATATAGAGTAGGAGAGATGGAGGGAGAGATATGAATGAGAGAGAAAGGGGGGAGAGGGAGAGATAGCTCAATAGATAGAGGGGGGAAGAGGGAGTGACATAGATAGTGGGAGATATAGAGATATAGAGAGTGACAGGGAGAGATATATCAATCACCCCCCATATCTCTATCTATTCATCCTTATCTCTTT
This sequence comes from Sequoia sempervirens, assembly GCA_007258455.2. Classification (NCBI taxonomy): domain Eukaryota; kingdom Viridiplantae; phylum Streptophyta; class Pinopsida; order Cupressales; family Cupressaceae; genus Sequoia; species Sequoia sempervirens. The sequence continues at coordinate 14,445 of VDFB02023910.1, read as the reverse complement.
ATCTCTACCTCTCTCTATCTCTTTGTCTCCCTTTCTATTTGTATGTTTGTCATTATCTCCCTCTCTCTCTATATGTTATTCCCTATATTTATCTTTGTCTCCTTAAGCGTGCAATAGGTACATTGAAGAGGTCTTAAAGGAGAATTATCATATCTTTAATCAAATGGCATGCTACCTTGAGCATAACTCCCCAAGGACACATGCCATCCTTGGATTGTTGACATTAAACAACCAATAAAAATATAGTTTCTCTCTCTCATATTAATATATATTACTATTATATTAAATATATATTATATTAATTATTAATTATAATACTTTTATATGTATTTAATAATTTTGTTAAAGAATAGAATATATAATTATAATGAGTTGAATAATTATATTATTTATTATGTAAAATATAGCTAATATATATTTAACTATATTGTAGAATATTAAAACCTAGCTAAATGGCGCCAAAATTTTCAATTTAATTAACATACTATAAAACCTAATGAAACCAAGTTGTAGCTCATCAAATTGGAGAAGTGAAAAGTCAATACCAACACTGAGGAAGAGTTTGGAGTAGTGAAAACAAGGTCAATGCCAACACCGAGGAAGAGTTTGGAGTTAAAACAAGGTCAATACCAGTGCCGACAAAGATTTTGGAGTGAAAACAAGGTCAATATCAGCACCGAGGAAGAGTTTGGAGGAGTGAAAACAAGGTCAATACCAGCACCGAGGATGAGGTTGAGGGCACTCAGGGAAAATCAATTACCAAGGGGCAATGAGTACTATAAGTTTGGCACCCCCATTCTCTTTAACCTTCAATTTTCATGCCTAGTTTCCAAAGATCTTCTCGTACATTAGCACCCCCATTCTCGTAAAATGGTATAAGATAAGACATAAAAAATAAAATGGCTTAGTCTTTCACATTTTTATCGACCAACCTCAAGTCTTGGAAAAACTCCCATAATCTACCCACATCTTGGTTGAGGTCTAGGATTTCATCACACATAGCCTTCATCGCATGAGTCTGAAGCAATTATATACTTAGCCCAAGTATATGCTAGGATAAGGTAGATCTAATGAATGAAAATAGAGGCATACAATTCTTCTTCAATACCTCCACCACAAACATATGCAAGGTGTTGGTTGTTTTTACAGTAAGCAGGTCGATCTTCTAATCTACCTATGGAATTTCCAATTCCAATAAAGGGCAGCTCGAAGGACCTGGATCAACTGATGAGGATTTGAAAGACCTCCTACACTTTGGGCTCTGCAAGACCCAAGAGGGTGATCCCTTAATGCGTTTACAACCTCTGAACCATCATCATAAAAAATATTAACAACAATAGATAATCTCATTTAATAGTTCAACATAATAGGATAATACCAAATAGAATTGGTTATTTATCAATAATATTAACTATTTGGAGCATGAGATAACTACAACAACAATTCACAATATAAGATAGTCATTGATTTTCAATTTGTAGCAAGCTCTAGGTAAAGGAAAGCAAATACTGAACCATACGAATAAGTAAAACTTAGATCAATGCCATATATCCATTGGAGGAGTCAAATTTATAAGCATCTAAGGGTTTATGACAGATTTAACACATAACATATAAGATCCTTGATAGCATTTCTTTACAATCTAATCAATATATATTCTAACCCAATACTAATCAAATCCTTATATAGAACACATCCACCTGCAATCCCATTCAAGCATTTTAATTAATTTCTTGAATTAAAGCTAAAACAAGAATCATACACACCACAACAGTGAGATGAATGAAACAACCCTTGATCATTTTATTCAAAATTCAAATATGCTTGTACAATGGATAGACATGAGTTTGAATTAATCATATCATTTCAAATGCCAGTACTGTCATAAAACATCAAATCCACATGAATTCAAAACCTACTACAAAATGACTTAAAACCTAAATTGTATTTTCCCTAAAACCATCAGACTTTACAATTTTCTCTGCAACTTCATCTAGACTCGACCAAAAATATCTAACTTGCTAACCCATACTTCTGGCATTGAAATCATTCTTATAGAAAAAAGAAGGAGAAAACAAGCATCGGGCCAGAAAGCACACATGTCACCAACGAATTGGACCGCCTTGTGATATTCCAAAAATTTGTTACAACAACAATCTCCCCAGAGAATCTTCTTTTTCATCATGCCCGCTGAGAATAGTTGATGCAACAACAAAAAACTTCAAGAATTCTACACCTAGACTGTCACCAAAAAATAAAACTGGAATCTATTGTAACTGCAACAGGTGATTTTTCAACCATTAGTAGCCTACTCCTTTTCACTCTTCCTCAGTTAAATATACATTTACCCATTTCTGGTACTCTTCATCAGTTGGCCAATCAAAATTGATCACCTCATTCACCTTGACACTATAAGGTTTGTACTTAATCACACTGATTCACTTCTCTTTCTGCTAAAAGACTCCAAGAGAGTTGGTGCTAATGATTTTGTCCATATAGCTCACCAACAACTATAATCTAAGTTACTCCTCCTATTTTTTAGGGTTTTGTAGTCGAAACATGATATAAAGGGGCTCTTACACTTTTGTGATTATTGTAGCTTGTGTAAGAGGCCCCATGGATACTATTGTAATTGTAGGATGCATGAATAGGGCGTAGGATGAGAAATAAAGAAGGTATAGCTTTTTTCCTCAAGAGTTTTGTGAAGAAAATCATGTGAAATGAGAGGTTCAAGCCTAGGTTTCAATAAAATATGTATGGGAGATCTAATTTTATGAATTTTTATCCATTTTCAGACCTAATTGGTTGTTTCTGAACACTGAATATAAATGATACACACACACACACACACACACACACACATATATATGTATGTATGTATATATATTTTTAAATGTAAATGTAAATGCAATTACTAGATGCTCTCCTAGAACAATAAATGCAACATATCATTAAAGAAATCTATATCTATGCATATAAATGTGTATTTCTAAATGCAAGTGTAAATGCAAAGAGTATATGGTTTTATAGTGTTATAGATACAACATATCCATAAATTAATGTAATTAAAATTCTAAAGTCTTCAACACATATAATATGAAATCGATCAAACTATTAAACTACATGAAAAATAAATGAAAACAGTAAATGCATATGTATGTGTATTTGTAAATGTAAATGTAAAATAAATAAGAATAATGAAAATTATAAAAGAATACAAGGAAAGGCCTCCTCCCTTCTTGGTAGTGATAACCTCCTCCACACACAACCCTTAAAAATTATGGATAGAGGAATATAATCTTTGAAGAACTCAAAGTTGATTTTCTCCTACCTGATGCAATTAGTCATTTTATCCTTACAAACATTTATAGTGATTACTAGAGGCACATAGACCAATTCTTCATAATAGAAGAATTTGATCATACTCTTCCAATGATGGCATTATGAGAAAACCTTAGGTTAAATGAATAATTCCTAGCTAAGTTCTTTAAATCATGTCCAACTGTATAAGAGAAGACCACTACTATGTGTACCCGGATACCATGGAGAAAGGCTCTTTGGGCTTTTTCATCAATCATCCTACCTTAAAACATACCAAAATTCTAGCAATTGTGACATTACACATAGGAAGATTTGGTGATGACTTTAAAAAATTATTGCCAAAGCATAAACTTAAGTATTAATTTTAAATCCGTGCCTAGTACACACTCTCCCATTAACCACTTGGTATTACATGGGAAATTAAATGTAAATTTGCCATTTTAGTCGCTTTTTAGGTGGGTGTCCCAATAAACCACTTGGTGGTGTTTCATGCCTTTATTTCATTTAACGAAGAGGAAAGTCCTTTGATTACAGTTAGAGAATACATTTGAGGTCTTGGTTGTGTAACTGGTGGACCATAGTCACATTTAACACTTGTTACAAAGTTTGGGAGTTAAAACGTTAAGTAGATTTGATTTGTGATGGATACATTTGGATGGTAGTAACAATAACTTGCAAGCTACCAAGACTTGATTACCTTATAACCCGTGAAATTCTAGCGATGAAATGATAGATTAATCATAATGTCACCTTGGGATCACATCACCATGAAAGAACTTCATCCAACATCCTTAAGAGTGCAGGTACCACCAAATAGGTATTTGTCAGATCTGTCTTCCTCGAAAGCGAGTGGAAATTTAGGAAGCGAGAAGAGGAAAGTGGAGACATGTAGTATGTCTAAAAGAGGGAGAGATCGAATCCAGAGGCCGCCATTAAAAGAAAATTTTGTAAACGTGATAGAATTTTTCGCGAAAATATGAATTTTAAGATGATGAGAGACAAAGGACATCGAGGTTCCCTTTGAGGTACAAACATCTATGAAAAACAAGTAATCTGTAAAGGAACTTCCTCCTCCAATAAACATCTTTAATTTTGTGCCAACGAGTGATATATCATACAGCACCATTGTCATTACATGGTTTGGGGCCTATATTTGCATTGATGAGGCAAAGGTTTGTTACTAATAAAGCTACCGCAATTGATGGAGCGTACCTGCACCAAGCATAGCCATAAAGATTGATGCAACTAGTTCGATATACACGAAGTATATGTAGGTATGCACTATCAACAAATTATATATAGCTAAAAGATAAGGATCAAAATAAAGGAGTGGCTACGTACATTGACAGAAGGCCAAAAGCATCAAGGAATATTGTAGGGTTTATAAATAGTACATGACCTGGGTCAACAAATAAACAACCCAATTGCATATTCGAGGTGTGCGAGGGAAACCGTGTATTCATATGTGCGATAAAATCAATAACTGTAGGGGAAGAGTTGCTAATCGATTACAATTTGAATTGCTTAGTTACAAACACAACTACCAAGTGGGGTGGTAATGATATGTACCATTTTACCTAACCTCCACTAATGACTCCAATATACCATTTTATTCCCTTTATGTTTTTGTAAGTCTATCGTTTCATTTCATAATGTTTTTTATATTTAATTTTTGTCATTGTGGGACATTGATCGTAAGGAGAAGGCTTTGGCCTAGAGCACAGATCGTGATTTATCTTCAGGTGCTTCTACCCGATAGGTTTACCTCATTGTAATTGTACAAATTAGATATGAGAAAAAAAAATTATTATTATGTTGTTCTGATAAGTTTATTGGGTTAATTTCGATATTTTTTTTAATATTCTTGTTGTAGTTGACTGATCGAGGAAAGGCACCAACAGTAGATGAGAGCATCCATAGGGAGGTGTAGTCAATATTATGTGATGATGACATCGCTTATTCAACAAAACCTCTCGATATGATAAGGAAGACCCAAAAAAAATGCAATGAAGAAATCTTTAAGTTTTTATTCATAGTGCCTCAAACATATGAGATAAGAGAGAGAGTTAAAATATTGACTGAGAGATCACAAAACTTGCAAGTTGTCATAAGGTCTTTAATTATAACATAAGTTCATTCATGGTTTTATATTTTGTACTCTTTTATGTCATGAACTAAAATATGTGTTGTTTTTACAAGATTTTTTGCGTCGTCATGATGCTCCTGGCCATGATCAGGGTACTGCAAGTGTTGCCCGAGGAGTACGGGTTGGTACAAGTGTCCATCATGTTCTTCCCACGCATACATCACATCATCTGACCCCATCATCCGTACCTATATTTTCATTTGAAATGTCGGCAACACATACCATGCAGGCATCCATTAGTGCACCCTCTAGCAACGAACATATGCTAGAACATGCGTCATGATATGTACTTGGGGATGCAGAGGCCACTAGTACTGGTGATATTTTAGCAGTGTTTCCTGGATATTCCTGTATTACTAGTACAGGAACATTTTTGGTCACATTTGTGGTGACCGAGGATTTCATCCCCATAAAGATAGAGAAGGTCCCAGGTACTTTAAAATGTTTTAATTATTATTATATATAATCCAATTGAAATTTACTTATTGATCACTCTTTTTAGACTATTGATGCCATGATAATTTTGTAGGAAATGATTTTTCTTATAAACATCTAAGTGATATTACATTGGAGCTCTTCGGGCCCACCATACATACATGGTGGAATGCCCAAAATCAAGATTTAAAAGATGAGATCATTAACCATTTAGTTGTGCTCTTCAGTTATAAAACATTCAACTAAACCAAGGTCCTTAAGAAAGTTGGTACCTATCTAAAGTATGTGAGGGACCAATATAGGTCACATTTAGAGAAGAAAAAAAAGTAGGAGTGTCCCCCCATGATTCCAGATAGGGAGTGGAAGGACCTGGTGTCACATGGAAAGGAGAAGGCTGAAAAGAAAAAAGGAAAGACACCACCAGGCCAAGGAAGGTATGTGATACTATCAAAAATGTAATTATATACTAATTACTCTTTCTTTTTACATAATCTAATGTATTTCTAATTTTCATAGGCTGCCCGACACATCGAAGGCAACAAAGGAAAGACTAGAAAAACATGGGCAGCACAAACTTGGCTCTAGTGGTTATATGAAATTAGCCGCATGAATTGTAAGTATCAATAAATGAAATATTGTATCCAAATAATAAATTGAAAACAATTTTGGTTTTATCACACCATAGAAGAAAAATTCATGATCTTATGCAAAAATGTAGGGCTCTAAATTCAACAAAGTTCCCATAGAAGATGACCTGAATATTTCCTTCTAGCAAGGCTATGGAGTCGTGGCTGAACGCCTAAGAGTCTTGACTGGGAAAACACAATCTTCCACTACATCTGACACGCAAGTAAATAAACTCAATAAAGTTTATTTAAAATTGAATACTTGTGCAATCTATTCAATATTAAATTCCACCATAAAGTAATTACATGCCTATTTGTTTTAAACATTCAAGCAATGATAAAACTACACATGACATTGGAATGTAGCCTGGTGAGGGTGGAGCACAACTTGCAAATGAAGGTCATTGTGTGCATCTCGATACTTTAGAGTATGTAGAGTGTGATCAACATGTTGAGCATGATTAGGCTAGAGAAGATCAAGAACATGATGTGGCCCCATCAGGTAAAGAGGACCATTCTAAAGTTCTTTTAAACATATTTAATTGCAATTGGTATATTAATTAATATAACCTTTCATGTTTCAACTTTAGAGCATGTAGAGCATGATCAACATGTTGAGAACGATCAAGTTAGAGAAGATCAGGAACATGATGTTGCCCCATTAGATAAAGAGGACCATTCTCATGTTCTTTTAAACATATTTAATTTCAATTGGTGTATTAATTAATGTAACCTTTCATGTTTCAACTGCAGATCAGGATTTAGAGGGTGTTCAACATGTTGAGCATGAGTCTATAACAGAAGTTCAAGAACATGATGTGGACCCATCAGGTAAAGAGAACCACTCTAATATTTTAATTAATGAAATACTTGTAACAATAATAATAAAACATATCAGTTTAACATTTCTTTATTGCAGCAGACCCCCTTGCAACGGCATCGACGTCATGAGCAGACGACTAGGCGTACATTAAGATCATGAGCAGAGGGTAGAACAACTAAAGGGCGGACAGATGATTTAGAAAATGATACTCCATTTCATATTTTTTTAGCTTTAAAAAAGAAACAAAAAAAAGTGATTGTAATCATATCATGACAACCATATTTTTGATAATATGTAAAAATTGAAAGAATGAATATTATATATTAATGAATGAATCAATATGTTAATTAATGAATGTTATATGTTATTAATGGATGAATGAATTTTATATGTTATTAATGGATGAATGATGAATTTTATATGTTATTAATGGATGAATGAATGATTAATTTTATATGATTGGGTATGGGGAATTGAGAGTGATGTGAGGGGGGGCGAGGGCCAAATGAGCTTCCACCATCACGTGGTTGGCCCTATTAAGTAGAGAATATTAAACTATTCTCGAAACAAAGAGAAGCTCAATAAGGTAATCCACTTTTCAATATAAGAAATGCATCATTTGAAGTATCAAACCAATATGAAAAGATGAAAGAAAGTGCTAAATTTTCACTATGGTGGCAGAAAAATGATTCTTTATACCTTGAATCCATGCTCTACATCATAATTTGAAGTTTTTTTCCATTCCAATGTTCTGAGTTTATTTTTTTTATATGGCTTTGTATGAATACCACATTGTGTTGTGTGTGGATTTGGTTTCAAAGCTTTGTTTCTTTTGTTTTTAGTGGTGACATAACTCTAAAATTTGACTTTTTTGCATAACAGGTTAGTGGAAAAATTGATAGCTCTGAAGGGTTTAGAGGCTTGATTGAGATAGATACATGGATATTTGGATCTTGTTGTTGATGGGAGGCTTCCACTTAACCATGAAATTTTGTACCATCCTAGGTATGCAAAATTTTCTACTTGCATCTTTCATTCTTGATCATAAATACAGTAAAATGATATTAATGCTTTTCCAAACTTAAAATTCGCTTCATCGCTATAATGATCAAAATGTTATACCTTATTATACATTCAAGCATTCTCTTTGCCCCCTACCCTTTCTCTCTCCCTCCTTTTAAGAATTTTCTTTGTCATAAAAGATTCACATTGCCTCATTTACAAAATTATTTGAAGCACTAGGAGTGAATAAAGATATGTAAAAGATGATGGATTATGTCTAAACAAAAACTTTCCATCTTATAGCTAATTAAATCCTTAATATTTGAATATTTTAGAGCTCAAATAATGCTTGCATATGCATGTGTAGCAATAAGGGAGCCTATGTGAAGATTGAAATTTAAAACATCACTTTGGTATTTTTCCTTAGGCAGTGAAATGATATTTTGAGTAATACAAACCTACACACACATTGATATTTTTTGGCATTGCATTGAGGAAATTTTTTTCTCTTATACCTACCCTTAGCTAGACATGGAGGTATATAATATTGGTTTCTGGGTTTATTTTATAAGTAGTTAATTTCACAGAGGAAGAATAAAATCTTCTTAATGTCCTGTTAGGTGTGAAAGCATATGAATCACTTGCTGAAGGCACCATTTTGTATTCATCCAAAAACTAGTTTGTTCTTTTTTTTTATGTTTCTTGCATGTATTTTTTTTAGGCTCTAGAGATGTAACTCGGCTCTTTCCTTTGTACTTTTCATCTATTTTGATGATTACAGTAGATTGTCCTCATAATTTTTCATGTAGATCTGTTTGTAACCTTATTTTCTACCAATCAATTTGCAAACCAGTCACATATTAAAGACAATTTCACTAACTTGTAGTCATCCATTACTTCATATGTTGCAGGTTGTGTCATTGTGCCAATAAATCTTGATGATTGCAAGAACTTTAATCCTACAAGTGTACCCAATCTTTCTCAAGTAAAAGTCTTACCTTATTTTATAGTACTTTAAATGGTTAATTGAAGGTGCTTCTTTAGATCTTAGATAGTTGAACCCTGGATTAAAATATGGTATTAGATGGGCAGTATAATGATAAAATTGAGGTCCATTGAACACAAATTATGAACATAATTTACTGGACTATGAATAGTGTTACAATTATAATTATTTATCCTTTACCTACCTTTGCATTAATGAAAAAGATAGCAGATATTGGAAGTTCATTACATGTCTCATGTATGTGTTAGTATTTTAATTTTGTTTAAGTTGTTCAAGAGCTTGATTAGGTCAAGAATATGTTCTACAAGCTATGTTCTCTTGACACTGCTCAACATTTTCCCTACACATTTTCTCTTCAATCCAGATGTTTCTTAACTCCTTCCCTTGTTAGCCCTTGGTTGTTCTCAAGTGTAATGCTTTTTCTATTCATCTTGCAGTCTGTATGTATGATCAATCATCTATTATGAAGCATGGATAACATTTCATGGAATTATTGTTGTAATTAGACAATTGCCATTGTAAGAATAATCATTTAATTTGTATGGAAGTAAGTCTTTTTCATATTATTTGACTTAGTATTGTAAACTTGTCTTTGCAGGATTCTCTAGGGGGAACAACAGAACTGTGATGATAGGTAGAGTTGTACAACACCATAAATCATTTGGTATTATCAATATATTGCTTATAGAATACTCTGTGCAAGTAAAATGGAATGTGCAATGATAATTGGTCTTGAATTCAAATCTGAAATAAGTACATTATACACAAGAAGATGGTATCTATTATATCATTTAAAGAACCCCAAAATAAGAAAATTAATAGGTTCCATTTGTTTACTTGCTCTTAGACACTTTTTTAATCGGTGAGACCCTCAGAATGTCTTGCTAATAACCAACAGTGTTCAAAACTCCTGAAGAGGTCAGATTAGTGTGACATTGGATTTTTCTTGCCGACGGAAGTCATCGGCAAGACATGGAATATCAGAGTGAGTTTTCTATCCTGTGTCGATGATTTATCTCTCACTGATGGGTTGGCTTCAATGGTCATCGCCAAGAGTCTCCACGATGGTACATTTCAACGAATATATATTTTTTTCAAAATTGCATTGTTTTGTCGCAATTTTGACGAAGGCCACTAATGAACCACCAAAAAAGTCCGACGAAGTTGTTATAGTTGCAACGAAAGCTTCACCGTAACTCCTTGCCCATTTCATAGAAATGGCGATGAACTTCTGGTGTTGTTTCAACGCTTCAGAAGAACCATTGCAATTACATTTTGGTTATAATTTATCAGTGGATACACAAAGTTTTCATTGATATTTCGACGAACATCTAAGTCATTTTATGATACCGATGACTGATGAATCTGCGCCGTTATTTTGACGTTTAATTCGTCATCAGAATTTTGAAGAAAAAATAGAGACAATTTTTTTCATCAATTTGTCGATTTTCTGAAAAAATTTTGTCGAATGACCGACGAATGCTCATCAAAAAATGGAGTCAAATTTAGTAGTGCCATATCCCTAGGTAACCAAACCAACCATATGGCGGAGGCTATAGGAGCCTTTCAAGTTTTAAAGCTTTCTCATAATCTGAATATAAAAAACTTATGGCTTGAAGGAGATTCTAAAAATATAATTGATTGTCTTTTAGGGAGGACCCCACCCTCTTGGATGATAAAGAATTGGATAGATGAAGCTAAGTCTATTCTAGAAAATTTTGAAAAAGTAAAAGTTTCACACGCCTACAGGGAAGCTAATAGCATGGTAGATTTCTTTGTGAATGAAGGGGTTAGGAAGCAAGGATTGAACATGTGGCAGAATTGTAGGGACTTGAGAACTGAAGTCAGGGCCTTACTAGATTATGATGTTACGCATGGGAAAGAGGAAACTATATTTAATGATTAAAGAGAAAGGGGCTAGGTACATCAAAATCAAGATATTTTATGGGGCTTCATCATGTTACTTAGAAGGGAAGGAAAAGTCACACGCTTTGTGGGTGCATTGGAACAACTGCATAATTTTGCAATAGGTTTTTAGCATTGGTAGAGTTGACAATAAGGAGCAAACGAAAATGGGGGGGGACAAGACAAGAGTTAAGCCTAATATTTATGAGGTGCATACAATGAATGACAAGGTTTGGGAGTAAATTGTAAGAGGTGGCCTGGTGCCATATCTGGAAAAACTTCATGGGCCTGATTCTGTGGCCACAAACTACTTTGAGAAGAACTGGAACAATGGCGAAATCATTCTCTTTGGAAGGAAGGTGAATCTGGATGAGAAAATTATAGGGGATATTAATGGTATGTCCATTGAGGGTGTGAAGTTTTATTGCGACAGAAGGTTTTCTAATGATGCGGTTATCAGATTTCCTAAAAAGGACAAGGAGAAATTGAAACTGGTTAAAATCTCTAACAACTATTTAAAAATTGACACTATCAAGGCGTTGTGGAGGAAGGTACTTCATGTTATAATGGAGTATATCACACTAGACGGGAGATTTACTAGAGTGTATGGGCACCATTTTTCCATTCGTAACCACTTCTGCCTCACTACCTATTATGTCCGTTGACTAATAGTCTTGAGGACCATAAGAAAAATCCCAGGAGATACCCTATTTTTCATCGTAGTCTTATTAAGTTAATTTATGAACACTATCAAAGCATGTCGGCTTTATCTAACCCTGTAGCCTCTATGGAGTCTAAGGACTATGATACTAATAGTGGGGGTTCGAAGATTCAGCCAAACTAGGAGAGAATTGTTGAAACCCACCCATCCCCTGATATGTCTAGTAAGAAAACCCAGTCTAAAAAACCCCAGCTTGCTAAAGATAACCCTAAGACCTTTCCTGACTGCTCTGCCCCCTTAAAGAACCTTGTTCTTAAGGGCTCCCCTGCCAACAAGCTGGTCTCGTACTCCATGGACTCCTTGGAAGACAAATTTGAGAACCCTGAAGCTAGTAGAAATTTTGTGCCCTCCCCTCCTACCTCTTTCAGATTTGAAGGTACTAGATTTACTAGCTCCCCCAACTCAAGTGATGTTAATCTCATTTTAGACCAGGTTCAATCTGGTGACATTTTGGCCTCTGCTAGAAATGACATCAGTGACATTTTTAGATTCTTGAAATGGGCCTACCAAGAAATTAATGAGCTCAATCAAAGAAACAGGGCTCTGTATAGCAAATCGGAGGAGCTAGAGTTGAAGCTAGCCACTCTCAGCAATGAAGAAGGGAAACGAACTAAGAACAACACTAGTAAGAAAGGTGGAGACATTGAGGAAAAGTACAAGTCTCTAGAAGAGGATATGGTTAAAGTTAAAAATAACTTGAAAATGGTTGTGGAACAAAACCATAAAATGGCAAGGCACAATTCCATTATTATCAACGCTATGTCCGAAAAGTTGGAAAAATGCAACAAGGTTCGCTGGTTGTTAACTTGGAAGCGAAAAAGGAAAGCAAGAATGAGGAGCAAGGTATTTCTAAAAGGAACCAAGCCAACCTCAAAAGGAAAGAGCCTCCTACTACATAGATGGTTCAAATCTTAAAGAGGGGGTTCAGGATATGAATGAGTTGGAAGCTGAGACTGTTGACTTTTTAAAGACACAAATTTAGCTGTTGTTGGCTTTTTGGCTAGTTTTTTTGGTTTTGTGGCCTTTACTGGCCTTTTTGATGGCTGTCGTTGTTTACTATTTTTTTTACAGCCTTTCTATTTGGGTTGTCTTTAATGACTTTTTCTATATTTTGTAAACTTTGTGGTTTTGGGTCCTTGTAAAACCCATTTTTTCCTCTTTTAAAAACTAACAAGATTATAAGTGGCAATTGACCTCACAATGGTAGCCCACCTCTCAGAAATCATAGCTCCTAATTTTGAAGGCCGAAACACATAAAATTTGTCTTTGCACCTCTCATTTTCATATCCTATGAAAAAAATCTTGTCCTACCATATGGTACCACCATATGAAACATACTTAAGAATTGATAGGATTTTTTTTGTTTGCCAATACATATTTTCTTTCCAATCATATTCCTTTCCTACATCTTCAAAGTAATATAAAATACCAAATGCAGCTACACAATGATCAAGATACCATCTGCATGTCCACATATTTTTCAATGTTGTCCATAGTCTTGTATTTATGTCAAAAATTTCAATATCATAATCATAGTAGCTTATCACATAAGACTTGGCATTGCTAAAAAGCCTTCATATTGAATTATATTTTGTTGCATTTTTACTACCATAATATCCTCCAAAAATATATACAAGTTCATCTTGAGGTGATATTGCACAAGCAAATAAAGAGTGGAACATAGGCATATCAATGCCCTACTTTCATCTAGAAGAAAAATCATAGAAAAATAGGTTTATGATGTACCCATCCTTCATCCAAAGTATCATTCAAACATATAATCTTCCCACACCTCTCAAATGATATCCTATCTTGATAAAACTTAAGGTTGTCAACCATAGCGTTCTACCTTCTACATACAAACATAAGCTCATAATGGGAATATCCTAAAATCACAAGTAAATTGTGAATATTCAATTTTTGAAAAAAAAAAGTAGAGATTTGAAAACTAGCCAAGTGTGAAATAAAAAAGTTTTAATGAAAATTTATTTTTACATACACAGAATATCCAAATGGTTTATAAATTTACAAGGAAAATGTAAAAAAAATATTTAAAAAATGTATTCTTCAAGGTGCATTCATATTTATTTATCTAGATTTTTTATGGAAAACAAATATTTATTTTTGCAAAATTAAGGTGTAAATTTTTTGACAAAAAATATTTTGGCAATATGTGTTGTCATTGATGCCAAGTATGTATGATGGAGAATGTGTAAAACTTTGGAGATAGTTGGTGTGCAGAGTATAAGTTAGTAATGCAGTATATGAAAGAATGGTGATAAATTTGTTGTCTATGTGTGATGAGGTGTTGAGTGCACTTGTTCCAATATGTTGTATGCATGTCTACATTGATATCATTCTTGTTTGGCATACAACACATTAAGATAAGTTGCAAAATATTTGCTAAGGCATTCATTGTGTACACCCCAGGGTAGTATCATGGTATTTTGGTCCACATCC
>VDFB02023908.1:0-68884 GCA_007258455.2 Sequoia sempervirens | reverse complement strand
CTTTCAACATACTGAATGTCAAACTCACTGAGGAGCATGACCCACTTTGCCAACCTTCCTGTTAAAGCTGCTTTGCTCAATAAATACTTGAGGGGATCAATTTTTGCAACGAGCTTGACAGTGTGAGTGAGCATATAGTGTCACAATTTTTGTGTTGCAAATACTACTGCTAAGCATGATTTTTCAATGAAGGTGTAGTTTACTTCATGTCCATTGAGTGTCCTGCTGATATAGTATATTGCCTTTTCCTTTCCTTCTTTATCCTCTTGTGCTAGTAAGGCTCCTAAAGAGATATATATTGTTGCGATATATAGAAACAATGGCTTGTCTTCAATTGGTGGTACCAAGATTGGTGGTGTCATCAAATAATGCTTGATTTGATTGAAAGTACTCTCACACTGTTCATCCCATTTAAAAGACACATTTTTATGCAAAAGATGGTTGAATGGATGACACCGATCTGCTAGTTGAGAGATGAATCTTCTGATGGACTATAGTCTGCCTTGTAGAGATCTTAATGTACTGATATTCTTAAGAGGTGGCATTTCCATGATGGCTTTAACTTTTGTTGGATCTACTTCAATTCCTTTTGTAGAAACTATGTATCTAAGGAGTTTTGCTGATGTTACTCCAAAGGCACATTTCTTAGGATTTAATCTGACTTTAAATTTCTCCAACTTGTCAAATATTTTGGCGAGTATCTCTAGATGTCCTTCTCTGGTGTGATATTTGGCTAAGATATCATCCACATAGTCCTCCATGAAGGTACGCATCATGTCATGGAAGATTGTTGTCATAGCTCGCTGGTATGTAGCTCCTGCGTTCTTTAACCCAAAAGGAATGACATTCCAGCAAAATGTGCCCCATGGACATGTAAATGCTATCTTTTCTTGGTCTTCAAGAGCTATTTTGATTTGATTGTATCCTGAAAATCCATCCATAAGTGATAGCATTTGATGGCCAGCTGTTAGATCTACAATCATGTCTATGTTTGGAAAAGGAAAATCATCCTTTGGACATGCTCTATTTAAATCCTGGAAATTAGTACATATTCTGATGGTGTGATCTGGTTTTGAAACAGGTATAATGTTGGATATCCATTCAGCATAATCATAGATCTGATAAATCCAGCATCTAGTAGTTTCTTCAAATCATTTTTTACCAATAATGCAACATGTGGATGCATCTTTCTCAGTTTCTATTTTACTGGTTTAGTGCCAGCTGGTAAAGATAAGTGATGCATAATAAGATTTGTGTCTAAGCCTGGCATGTCAGAGTATGACCAAACAAAATTGATGCATCGTTCTTCAAAGAATTTGATAAAATTTGGATTTTCTGTATCTATCGTGGATGCTGCCAGGTGTAGTATTCTTACTTTCTCTGCGGTGCCAATATCAATAGACTGTGTGGGTTCTATCAACACTGATGATATTTCATGGTAATGTTGTGGGAGGATGTCGAACCTTCCATCCTTTGGTGCCTCAATGAGGTTTTCACCATTCAATGTGTTCTTTGTTTTCACTATTTTAGGATCAAATACTGCCATAGAATGGTTTTCACCATTAGATCCATTTTTTATTTCCATATTTTTGCAACTAAAAGGCTTGGCACCCTCCTCCCTAAAAGCATCATTAAAAGAAGTATTGGTAGAACAAGTATCGAATTCCTCATAGCAAAGGTAGTTAATAATAGCGGAGTCATTGTCAAAAATAGGGAAATTGATGAGGTGTTGAGGTTCCCACTCGATAAGCTCAGGATGCAGTAAAGGCAATGAATCATTAGATGGGTTGAGGTCAGCGATTGTGAAAGCTCAGACGAAAATGTCGTCTGGGTTGTTAGTGGTTATGTCGAGGCCTACGAAGGTATTTTCTTCCACATCATTTATCTCAATCGATGTCCGTTCATCTTCACTTGAGTCATCAAAATTTTGTGTTTCAAAGACAATAGGATTAAAACTCAAGCTTTGACCCTCTTCATGTTTGGGGGTATACTTTTTGATAACGTCGATCTGAATATCTTCATAGGAAACATCTGATAAGTTGTCCCACTCATATTCATTTGAATCTATTTCAGAGTTATCTCTTATTTGAAGAATACACTCCATAGTTTTATTGGTGATTTCTGCTCTTGCTTCTTCTGTGTATCCTAGTCCAGTTCTACCATTTTGCTGAATTGTGAGAACTTGGATTGGTTCCGTTACACTTTGTTTCCCTCGGTCAAGAGATCCTTGTTCTGTACTGCATATCCTAGTCTAGTTTTATCCTTATGTTGGAGCGTGAGTGGCTGGATTGGTTCTGTTATGCCTTGTTTCCTTAACCCAAGAGGTCCCTGTCCTGAATATCCCATCTTCTCCAGAATAGTTTTTCCCTTTCCATATTGATTTGTCTCTATGATATTACTCGTGGAAGTGGAAGCTTCCTCATCCCTATAAAGCCAATTTAGTATGGCCTTATCTTCTAATTCTTCATCTAAGTTTCTAGCTTTTACAAATCTGCCATCTAATGCCATTGTAGATTGTGCTGAATTTTGGGAAATTGTAGATGGTTGTCCATACGTTTGTAAGGAGGGTAACATCTGTGATAGATGGAAAGAGTGTCCGACACCATATTCACTTATTCCTTTGTCACTTATTTGTACTTTTTTGGTGAATTGATGTAAGAGTGAAGCCAATTGTTCTTCAATATTTGAATGGTTAGATTGTGCCACCCTGATCTCTTGTGATTTTTATTGTTTTGGAAGCCATTTTGATATGAAGCTTTGTTTTTTCTCACCATTAGATGGATCTGATGTGCTAACTTCTCTATTGTGAGGTATCAATGTATCCTAAGATGTTTTCAATGTATGACAAGCTTGAGTGTCATTATAGTCTGCTGTGATTGTTACCTCCTGTCCATTGACAAGAAATTTCAGGCATTGATGATAGGTGGAAGGTACTACTTGCATATCATGAATCCAAGGACGTCCCAACAGTATGTTGTATGTCAGTTCCCTATCTAAGACTTGAAAAACCACATTTTGGACAATAGGTCCCACTTGAATGGGTAATATGATCAATCCTTTAGAGGATATTTCTCCCTCATCATATGCATTGATTGTGATTTTTCTTCTTGTATCAATGGCTTCATCTGAGTATCCTAGTGCATGAATCATCTTTAAGGTACAAATATTTAAACCAGCCCCTCCATCTATCAGGACACGCTTTACATAGTGTTTATGGATGAGGACTTCAATGTGAAGGGCAGAATTATGTGGATGGGTGAGTGACATATCATCATGTTCAGAAAATGAAAGGCAGTGAGGTGCAGATAGATGTCCCACCATAGCTTGGAACTAACATACATCCAAATTGTTAGGTACCGTGGTTGATACAAGAGCTTGCTCAAGAACCTCTTTGTGCGATGGGGAGATCTTTAAAAGTTCCAAGATGGATATTTGCACTGGTATTTTTTGTAATTGATCGATGAGATTATATTGATTGGATGGAGGATCTAAAAATTGGGATGATAATGATGCTCCTTTCAATATAACTTTGGATTGTGCCCTTGTTGTGACATTAACCAGTTGGTACTCTTGTTTCCCTTTGAGTGTGATTACATTAATTTGGTTTTCAGATTTGTCCATATGTTGTACCAAATTAGTAGGTGTAATGTCATTATTTCAATTGATTTGATTGTATAACTCTTCATCCTCCTTGGCAGTAGAAAGACAAAGGATCGTTGTGTCATAAGCATAACCAACATTCTTACCTTTGGTGTTTGCGGAAGAGGATTCTCCCTTCTGATAATTGGGTAGAGGATTTTTGAACGTTGTATGATCCTTGTTTGTTTGGTGCCCCTCTACAAATACTTTCTTTTGATCTATGAGGTCTTGTATCGCATGTTTTAACTGCCAATAATTTTCAGTCATGTGGCCTTTATTTTGATGGTAGTGACAGTAATGCAAGTCATTCCACCATGATGGTTTGACTTGAGGGTCCCAATTTCTAGCCTCTTGTACTTGAATAATTTTTTCATCTAAAAGTTCTTTGAGGACCGATTCCAATGATTACCCTAATGGCATGAATTTTTGTTTATTGGATGGTCATTGGAATGATTGGGTTTTTGTTTCTCCACTGTTTTGATTATTTCCTTGATCACTACTTTGTTTGACATTAAGACCATTGTTTTGTTTGTTTGTAATGGTTGGCGTCAAGGTGAATACTGGTTTAGATGTGTGTGTATCGATCATGGTATTAGTATTCTTATTATTTTTCCAAAATCTTAGCTTTTCATTGTTGTTGTTAGAGGAATTGTTATTGTTTGAACCTTCAATGAAATGTTTGATTGTTCCTCTTTTGATTAGAGCCTCTTCGATTTTGAGCCCCTTTTAGATAAATTGTTCAAATGTAGATGGACATTGTAAGTCCAATTTGTAATTCGTGTCATCCACTAGGTTATCAATGAACATCTCTATCTTCTCCTCTTCAAGAATAGATCTAGGGTATTTAGCAAATAGCCTTCTCCATAGTTGGAGAAAGGAAAGAAACTTTTCACCCTTTGCTTGTTTCATGTTGTAGAGTTCTTTTAAGGTCACCCCATGTTGGATGTTGAATGAGAAGTGTGTTATGAACCTATTGATCATTTCTTCAAAAGATTGGATCCCGGGTTCCATTTTAGAAAACCACTCCATGCAAGTGTTTCCTAAGCTTCTTGGAAATAATCGTAGTAAGTAAGAGTCCTCGTGTATGAACTCTATGCTCATGGCTCAAAATTCCTGTATGTGATCAAATGGATTGGTTCTTCCATTGTATTTGTTGTACGTCAGGTATTCACAATGCCGTGGAAATGGTATCATGTTAATGCTTGGGTTGAATGGACAAGGGCAAATGTCTTGTAAGGAATATCTTTTTGTTGGCCCTTGTTGGATATTTTGGAACTGTAATTGTAACTGTTGGATTTGTTTTGTTAAAGCATCTATTTGATTTGGATTTTCCATACTCATTGTCTAGGGTGTGGTCATTTCCTTGAGTTGATTGACATCAAATTCTTTAGGAAGCTTAGCACCTTTATCAACTAATAATAGAAGATACTTTTCCATAAATTTATGGAAATGAGGGTCTTGTTGAACTTTCTTGATTTCTTCTGCAGTTATTTCTTTCTCTTGTGAATTAGTGAGAGGATCAATGTTGCTATATCATCCCCAAGGGTTTTCTTCAGCCATGGCTGCTATTCTTTCATTTTCTTCTTGTTGTTGTCTTTGATATGCTGATCGTGTAAAAATAGGCATACAAACTTTTTACTCTAGACTTTGATCTTGGCTTTTTGATTGGATAAGTGTCAAGGTTTTTAACAAAGTTTTTAATAGAACTACGTTAAAAATCTGATTTAGTTGTGTCTAGTTTCATGATGAAAGGATGATAAAAATCCTTGATAGGGAAACTTTGACACAAAAAATTTCAGATTTAGTGATAAGGACACTTTGCAAGATGTTTCAAGATCTAGGCATAATAGTAAAGTTTTCTTTTGTATGATTCAAGTGTTTTGGACTATGGAAAAAATGTTTTGGACTGATGAAAACCTTGTTTTTGACATGGGAAAACTGACAAACTATCTTACTAACTCTCTATTTTTCTGACTTCCCGGAGTGCTAAAACAGAGACACGAGGCACTAAAATAGAGCTGAGACGCGCTATAACACAGCAGTGATGCACTAGAACATAGACCCAAAGTGCTATAACAGAGTAGTGACGCGCTATAACAGAGACCCAAAGCACTAAAATAGAGAAGTGATGCTCTAGAATAGAGACCCAAAGTGCTAAAACATACCAGTGATGCGCTATAATAGAGACCCAAAGCGCTAAAACAGAGTAGTGACGCGCTAGAACAGAACCATGAGGTGCTAAGACAAAAAACTATCTTACTCTATGAAACTCACTTGGTCTAGTATCATATTGTATGGCTGGTTGTGGAATGTATTTTGGACGAATTCTTTGACTATGATTGTGGTGTTGCCTAAGAGCCCTTCTTTGATAAAATGCTTGTGAATCTAAGGGAGCTACAACATAGTCGTCTATATAACCTCTAGAGAAATCGTGATACCTATGAATAAAAGTCCTATGTTGGAGTAGAACTTTCCTACTTTGATATAAAAATCATTGCTTTCTCAGAAGTTGTTTGTATGTAAGTGTTTTCTTTGGCTTTTTGATTCGTTTGACAAGAGATTTCTTGACAAATTTGGTGGATACCCAATCTCGAATCATGAGAATTTCATAGGTGTTTTGATTTTGAAGATTTTTGTGATGATCTTATCTGAATTTAATGAGAGAAAACACATCAAGCAAGAATAGAATGTTTGACTTTAAAATCCTAGAATCTAAACAGATAGTGTATGTTCTTAAGAATCAAGCATGATTCTTCTTGATTTTCACTGGTTTATAACAGATAAGACACTTCAGATAGACTCACTCCTAGAGACAAAAGGTCATCGTTATATACTCGAATGGCCACAACTTGGAATTGCATCGACTCACACAGCCATGTCACCCCCTAGAGGGTACCCATGTTTTTTTCTTTTCCAGGTGCGTACTCAGAGTGACGGAAGTGGATACCGGATCCCCTGAGCAAACAGTCGTTGGCAATTATATGGTGAGTGCTTGAGGGTAGATTCTTCCCCACCCCTGCACCATCAAATATTACAATGTTTAGAAACTGACAAGCGTTCTTCTATTTCTAGGTTCTTAGATAGGGTTTCCATTCAGAGCGACAAATGGATAAACTCCCTCGAGAGACCTCCCAATCTTTAGAACAAATATTTTGGGGATGGTTATCCTGCACACTTCCACTGAAAGAGTGTTTCCCCAAATTCACATAAATTTTTAAGTGGGTTGGAATACCATAGCTTTTGGCTATCCCCACTCAGGTCGTTCCCGTAGGGTGAGTACTTTTTCCCACTATGGCAGGCCTATCTAAAGGTTTTAATAAAAGCTTGAAAATGTGTAAAGAAAAAGTGAGTCTGGTATTCTGATGCACCCAGTTAAGGGGAGAGCATAAACCTATCACCCAATCATAGCAAAGAAGTTTGTTCACTTTTAAAACCGAAATGACAAATTAGCTAATCTATATGGAGATATTGCTCCATAAAAAGCATGATGTTCAATTTTAATCCCACAAGAAAATGTGAAGTTTCTATCCTAGGATTGATCAATTTTTATCCATTTGCTATCCTAGGATTGGTAAATTTTAATCCATTTTCTATCCTAGGATTGATAAATTTTAATCCATTTTCTGTCCTAGGATTGATAAATTTTAACCAAAATAGACAAAAAAAAAAAAATCTGGCCGCGGATGCATCGGATCTAGATTAAAAAAAATGATTTTAAAGACAAAGAGTCGAGGCGCTAAAACAGTGGATCTACGTGCTGCAACAGTGACGCGGTGTGCTAAAACAATTGAGTGACGTGCTACAACAGAAGACTTGCGTGCTAAAATAGACCACTGGCACGCTAAAACAGATGATGGGAGCGCTAGAACAGACCACCAGAGTGCTACAAAATCTAGCCGGTGCACTATAAAAAGTCACGGTTCCGTGAAAACTATCACACCGATACCTGTAAGACACTTTTCACAAAAATTATGCAAAATATGGGGTTAGGCCCCACGGTGGGCGCCAAATTGTAAGCGTAGGAATGAGTTAAACAATCTAAACATGCTTCTACACCTCTAAATAAGACATTGCATCTAAGATTTAAGAAATTTAAACTAATTTAAACTAAGAATCTTCAGAAATCTGTCTTATTTCTCTCTAACTCTAAAGATCTCTCTAATCTACTTTGCTCTCAGATTTTAGAAGCTAATTAGACCATTGAAATGATACTTAGAGAATGAGAATTAAACTATTCTATTCCTATATGATTAAATAATTAAAACTACTATAATGGCTACCATGACTGCAAACGTTGAATGCTGGATGAATGTTGGATGGATGATGGATGAATGTTGAATGCTTGAATACTGGATGAATGTTGGATGCTTGGAAAACCTGCAGAGTAAGATTGCACAAGTTGGGATCCTTTTCTTATAGCCAAAGACCTGTATTTATAGCTTTTACGGCAGCACATTTGTACAGGGATACGGGATAAGAGGCTGGGATTCAATCTAGAGAATTGAATGGCATGGGATGAGAAGATGGAGCTGATCATGGAGGATTGTTTCTCCCCATGAAAACACCAGGCAAGATGAGAGGAAAGGTGGTTGGAAGAAGATTGAGAGGACTTCCTACAGGTTTGTCCCCGAAGCTCTTCCCGTGAATGACAGTAGATTTAATTAGATTTTGAAAATTTAATTTTATTGGTGAGTGAATAGTGGTAAATGATTTTATGCATAAATTTAAAAAAATTTAATTTATTTAAATTTAGCAAAAAGAGGATTGAATAATTTAATAAATCAAACTATAGGGTTTGTTTATTAAATTAAAACAAAAGGAAAATGATAAATAAAAGATTTTAGATATCTTTATTTAATTAAGAAGAAAAATGATAATTAAATAAAAGATTTTAAATTTAATTGATAATAAATGATAATAATTAAATAAAACAAAGTTTTTAATTTTGTTTATTTAATTAAGAGAGAAGTAATATGATGAAATAGAAGAATTAATAATGAACTTAATATAAATAAATATTTCTATTTATTTACTAAGTAGATGAATTTAAGATTAATTAATCAAATAAGTCGTATTTAATTAATTAGATTCTCCAGACCATTTTTAGGTGTCTACAACTATCACTAACTCCTAGACTAACCCTCATAGAATGCACTTTGCAATTACATGTTTTTAGGTGCTCCTGCACCATACTCCCCGGGTACAAAAAATTTATGCCCCATAAATTACTCCAAAGGTTTTCTCCAACTCTCTGCACAATCCCTTCAAACCTGCTCCAAGTCACCTGCATGGAAATCTTCCTCCAAGGGACTTTATACCCTTCATACTTTGCTTTGACTGCACCTTGCCATGCTTGATCCTACTCAAATGAATTTGCTTGCTGCCTTTTGTCTTCATTAACACCTACAAACAAAAATTCAATACACAAACTGAAACAACCATGCATTAGTGTCTCTTTTTCATGCTCTTCCATGAGCCTTGGCCAATTATACATGTAGTTCTGCCCTTCAATTCTATTATTTGCAACATAATCTGCATTTTTCCTTTCCACTTTCATTTTAACCTTTGGTCTGACCACTATCAGAAGGATGAACAAATCAGTGATTCCCTTCACTCTCATCCCCTTATCCTTCCACTTCACACCTACACTCAAATGAATTATGCTTGGATCCCTTGTCTCAATAGCATACAATAGCCTAATTGCTAAACTCAGCAACCAAGGACAACTCACTTTCCCAATCTCAGATTTTCCTCTCTTCTCCAACTTAGTTGGAGACCACACACACTGTCTTCTCTTAGCCATTCCCTGGCCTAGCACCTTCAACCTCTCAATCATAGCCTCTATCCTTATTGCAACTCTCTACAAAACCTTTGCCATATGTTCTTCACCTCTCATGGTGACCAACCTCTGCTCAACTCCTATAGACTCTCCAAACTCTTCCATAGTCTCCTGCACTATTTTCTGCCAATCTTCATAGCTTACTGTCTTTTCCCTGACTTCCACAACCTGCTCATCACCTACTCTCAGGCCTTGTATCAGACCCTTGGCTTCTACCATCACTACCTTCATAGCCTGCACTGTATTTTTAGAATTATTAACTTCTTGATTGTTTATCTCAGATCTTTGAGATTCCATTTCAAGGACTTTGGTCCTATCAACTTCAAGAATACTATCCATTTGTCCTTCATCTCCTATGCTCTTACATTGATTTTTCACAACCAACCTTCTCTTCATCACTTGCCATTTCCTTTGGCACTCATTTCCATTTATCTTCAACCCATATTCTTCTTCTACCTCTGTGTTTCCAGTGTCACAACTCACTATTTTTGCAATGCTTGACTGTCTTTTATCTTCTCTCATCCTTAAAGGACACAAAACCATCCCAACCATGATCTTCTCATCACCTTCAAGCCTTTCAAGACTTCTTTCATTCCTCTCATCATTTTCCTTTTTAGTCACTTTCTCATTCTTCATTTTCTCAGTTTCCAAGGCCTCTTTATCCTTAGGTCTTCCATCCTCACCTTCAAGCTTTTGTTGCATCTCGCGCTCTTTCCCAAATAGTGGACAACACTCTTCTTCCCTTGTGGCTCCATTATGCCAAAGTTTCTTTTGTTCAAGTAACTCACCTTCATTCTCTTTGATTTCATCTTCTCTTCTTATGACCTCTGTCCCAAGCACCTTCTTCTCACAATACCTTGTCTCAGCTTTATGTACCACTGTATTTTTCATGGGTGTCTGCCATAGAACACCATTATCCTTTAATGAAAAAACTTCTACCTGTCCTTTATCTTTGATACACCCTTCAAGCTTACCTTTCCCTCTCAAGGTCATTTCACTCTTGCTTATTCCTTTCTCATCATCCTTTACACACTTCAACTTTGAATATGTTGTTACCCATGTTGTCTCAACAATTCTTTCACAGATGGTGACTGCAACTCTTCCTTCATCACATTCTCCATCATTTCCTAGTGCCTTCAGGGTCTTTTCACTTCTGCCCTTCACTTTCTTTGTTTCCTTTTTGTCTTCAAGCTGCTCTGTCTTATTTAATACTTCTTGATGGTGCTTTTCTTTCTCCACTGTATCTATGCTATGCCCTTTTTCCTCATCCCTGTCTTTGTCTTCTTTATATCCTAAGAACTTTTGTCTTTCCTACAGTAGCACCCTTGTTTTCTTGTCTTGGCCATCTTCCACCAATGAAGTCAAAACATAAATCCTCCCATCCTTTTTAATCTGGTAACTATTATCCCTACCATAGTATACAACAAATCTTTCCCAACACCATGGTTTCCCAAACATTAGATGACAAGAGTGCAATGGTACAATATCACATAATATTTTGTCCTTATATTCACCTATTTCAAATTCAACCCAAGATTGTTCTTTAACCAAAAATGTGTTCTCACCATTCATAAATGAAACATAATAAGGTGAATCATGTGGGAACCTTTCTAAGTTCAATTTTTCAACCATTTCAAGAGCTACTAAGTTATCCAAACTACTTGAATCAACCATAACCTTGCATATCTTACCTTTGCACTTGCACTTAGTCTTGAAAATTGCATTCCTCATCTGTTTCTCCTTCTCATTCAAACCTCTGGTAGCCATCATGTCCTTTCTCCTTCAATCTTTAAGAGATCTACTTCCTCGCTCTGATACCACTCTGATGCAGAGTCTGGAGGCTCAACCTTAATCAACTTGGAAACCTGCCTTCAAGAGGCATCCAGAAAGATTAAAATGACCACATAAAGTAATTCAACAACCTTCCAAGTTCTACAATCATTAGAAGCACAATTTCCCAATTTCACTCCTAAACCCCAGTTTTAGTGCAAACCAAGTTTAGGCATTTTCACCAACATTTTCCAAAACACCTAACAAAATCAAGGATGATTAAGATACCCTTTTGCAAGTTATAAAACATACAGGAAAACCAATATCAACTCTTTTCGACAAATTCAAAGATCCAATACTCCTGCCATGGAAAAGGCTAGTGGATTAGCCCACTTTTACAAAGAAAGTACCCTTTAAACTCCACCAAACTTTATGAAACCTTGGGGAAGTAATTAAAATTCTGAAAAACTACTAAATCCACCACTATTTTCCATAAATCACTCTTCCAACATAGCATAGCCTAAAACCCTTGATTTTAGGCCTTCAAAAGGAGGGTTTATTGTAAATCATACCTCCAGACCTTTCCAAACCCTGCCACCTGTTCAAACACTCATAATTATGCATGCACAAGCTTTAAAATTTATCACATAGGTTATTTCTTCCAGAAAACTCATAAACCATCATTTAGTTCCTCACTTTCACAAGGAAAATCACCCAAATTCAACCTAGGGCAACACCCAAAACCCACAAACACACTTCCTCTGACCTGCAAATAATTTGAAAACCTATTTTACAACAAATTGGGTCATTCCACTGAGTCACAATTGCTACAGTAGGTGGAATGCCCTAAAAACTCATTTTATTACTCACAAAACACCAATTTACACCAAAACAGGGCAATTTCAATAAAACATCAATAAAACCCTCTAAACTTAATGAAAATTCACCAACCCACTTTCAAATGAAATCTGACACTCTCCTCTTTCCAACCATAATAGGGTTGAGCCCGTATAGGTTGTACAAAGGTTGTACCACATGTTTTAGCAGCAAATTTACACACAAAAATTTCCAGAAAATAGCCTTTTTTTCATTATAACTTCAAAAAAAATGATTCAACAACCATGCCTCAACCATGAAAGGCTTATTTAACATCTAACCACCCTTACAAACAACCTCCAACTAGAATTTTAATTAGTTGGACATTGGAAACCAACTTATTACGAATTAGACCCATAATTGCCTAGTTTTGCACCTTTAACAATTTGTTGACAATACGTACATTTTTATGCAACCTTTTGCATTTTTTGAACTAAATAACATCAAATACCCCTAATTAAATCATTAATAAATACCTTATTTAACACAAAAATTACTCATACTATCACTAACTCCTAGACTAACCCTCATAGAATGCACTTTGCAATTACATGTTTTTAGGTGCTCCTGCACCAATGAGTAATTGGGGAGGTAGGTGCAATAGAACCTAAAGCTGATGGGCCCTAGGTATTCAATGTTTCTAATTGTTTATTGAATAATTCCAAATCTATTTCCAACTTAACAACCATTTGTTGACTATTGTTATATTCATCAATGATCTTATTATGCTTGTTTTTGTATAAGTCTCTCTTTGTAGTGGCATTCTCCACTATTTCCTTAATGAATATAGCAACATTAATAGTCATCTCTACTATTTCTAATGTTTGATTGTTTGAGACTCTTTTGATAATCAATTTCCCACTAAAGTTGGTAGGCTCTACAACTTTTGACTTCCTAAACCCCAGAGATAATGACCAAAGGGCCAAAGCATCCCACTCTTCACTAAAGGTTGGCCCATGTAATGCTAAATTGGCTTATTCCTCAATCTAAAACAAGGGTTTTTTATGCCTTCTTATTGTATCTAGCACAACTCCATCTGTAATATCCCACTCAAACAACAATAATACTCCACTTTTATGCACTAGTACTCTGCCTTCTTCAAGTGTGATATTTTTGAATTCCTTCCTCATCATCTTCCTCACATTTGCTTACACAACTTCCTCAAGAAGTATTGGGTGCAAGATCCTCTCCTTAATAACATTCTCTACATATTTTTGAGCCTTAGCTCTCCATACAAAATATTTGAATGCTTTGGTTTCTACAAAAGAATCATCCTTAATAAATGTTTTGTAGGCCTCATGCCTTAGATCATGAGCATTATTTAAGAAACTAACATTTGCTTTTCCTAGTCTAAGGCTATTCTCTCCTATGGTTGATGCAACCTCCCTTGGGGGAGAAGGAATACCTTGTTGCATCTCTTCTAGTGTGACTAGGATATCATCTTCTTCTATCTTAGAGTAATCAACTACCCCACCTACCTCAATCCTATACCTCTTGGGTGGTGGATGCAATGATGGAGATGGACCTCTAGGAGGATAATCAATTTCAATTATAACAAGGGGAGCTTGTTTAGTATGAGATGGTGCTGACCTCATAGGAGAAGATGCTCTTGACCCTTATCATGTAGTAGGGGTTGGAAGTGTTTGTTTCTTTATTATCTCCTTCCTAGAATACACTCTAACTTTTTGTGGTAGTTGATAAGATATTCTCTCCTCCAATGTTTTTGTTGGTTCTTCTCCAATGGCCATTGCCTTCCCCTTATTAGTTATTATGTGTCCCTCCCTCGAAACACCCACTATGCTCTCAAAATTTCCAAGTACATACATGATTCTATTCAACTCACCCTTAATATTGGGTAGAGGGTCATAGTTAGGATCTGATTTTATAACTTTATCCAAAAATTTATTGGAGAGATATGTACATTTCCTTCCTTTCATATTGGACTTGAAAATAAAAAATATTCTTGATCACATATTTAGAATAATAAAAATTATGGATGAAGGAGCCACTTCTATTCTTTTCTTTCAAAGTAGCAATGCAACCCTTCAGGTCATGGTTCCTTGGGTGTATAGTTTTTAGTTTGTAAGGTGAAAAAACCATCTCCAAGTATTTCCATCCTCCATTTTCCATGAAAAAATCGTAGAACACTGTCCATTAGAAAAGAATGATCCCTTCTTTTGTTGCTCTAGTAAATACACCATTTGTGCTGCTCCTAATTACCTCATAACTTCAATGAATTTGAGCCTTAGTGGAACATCTCTTGGTAATGCATGTGGATTCAAATTTGTGCCATAGACCCTAAAAATGGTTATACTATGGTATGGAATTATGTCCCCACAATTGTGAGGTATTTTCAAATCAAGTCTCCTTTCCAAGGGCCACAAAAAATCATGTATCTCCTTTGAAATCCTTGGTGGATCATAAATTAAAAATCTTCTCAACTTGGAGGCAAAGACATTGTGATAGAAAACATAATGAAACTTCAAATCATCCTTATCTAGAATCTAAGTCCAACATTGGACTGGAAATTCAATATCATCCTCTACTTTCGTTTGTGTCATGTCTTCACCAAATTGATTCTCTCCCTTTTATAGGAACATGTACATCAAGAAAGAATACCACTAGAACCTCACCCATTCCTTTCCTGTCTTAATTGTATAAAAAACTTGATGAATGTTTTCTACTAGATATGTGGCATAATCATACACTATGTTATAAGATGGTGTTGAAGGTGTGCCTCCATATACTTGTAACACATTGGCATGGTGGATGGTGGATCAAAACCAAGAATTTGGCACAAGGAGTAAATTTTTTTCTTGAAGTAATTAGAAAATTACTTCATGGGAAAAGGATCCTTTTCATATTTTCCAATCTTTACTTTTATCCTTGATTTCTCAACCCATGTACTTGCAGTATGCATGGGAAGCATTGTTAACCTGAACATATCCTTTGTGTTCTCATATTATTTTCTAAAATTGTTGACATCGATGGGAATCATATCCTGACTCCATTCATACAACTTGAAAATTTCTGCAATTTCCTCTTTGGTTATCTTTACCATTTCAACACCATCATATGCCCTGATCACCCTTGAGATAGGATCGCATCTCATAGCTATATCCTTGAGTAAATCCACATCCATGTATATGATGGGTACAACTAACTTCCCCATATCATATCTCTAGGTGTTACAAATGGGAACTCCACAATTTCTATTCCCAAACCAATTTTGGAACATTTTCCACTCTATGTATGGCACATTTGCATCCTTGATGTAGCATTGTTTTTCAAGCAACCCTTCTTTAATTTTAGGGCCATAAAATAGATTTTTTCCCTTGGCCTTTTTTCTAGTTGAGGGTTTCAATTGGTCAATGATATCTTGTGAGAGAGGTCTTGACGCAGTTTCAAAACTGGAAACTTGAGCCTTGTGAGCCATTGGTAATAGGTAGATTCTAATTAATCTAGGGTTTCAACAACGGGGAGGTTCAAAACCTATCATTTTTTCTTAAAACCTAGGGCACATATCAACAATATAATTTCAACAAGTTTGATAGAATTTCAAATCTTATAAGCAATTCAAACCACTATAAAAAATTAATGGCTTGTAGAATTAGTTGATAGAAAGATATAGTGAATAACTACTCTAATCCAAGGAAACTTAAATAAAACATAGAGAATTTATTTTTTTTCACTTCAAACTTTTACACTTGAAGAAAACCCTAATTTTGATCACCTTCAATTCTAGAATGTGCAATTTGATCTCTTCCATGCTTTAAAACTTGTTTGCAATTTTAAATTATGCAAGAAAACAATATTTTATGTTCCTTTAGATTAGATTTGGGTAGGTATGGATGTCATTTCTACCATTACTACTCACTAGCATGAAGAAAAATAGCTCCCATAGCCACTTCTTCAATTTTGAGTGTTAATCATCGATTGCTTTGTGAGATAGTGTGCTGGAAAACTTAGATTGAGTCAAAAAAATTTGTGTTTATGTCTCCATCACCCACCTATCTTGTTCCAATAACATTTCACCATTTAGAGTACTAACTCTTTCATTCTATAGGCTCCACCTTCTTTCCAAGCAATGAAAGAATCCATGTGTTGCTGAACTGCTAGCCCCGTTCGTTTTCATAAAACATTATTTTATTCCTACAAGCTAGCAAGGAATGGTTGAGATTAAATCTCAATGATGCATCTCATTCGTTAGTTCAAAACCTTATGGTGTCAAATATGTAAATGGAGACCATGCCCCATGCCTACAATAATACACGTGCCCTTAGCCCACTAACCCCACTACTTTTCAAAAAATATTATTATAGACATCTCAAATTGACCTAACACCTATCACACACCCTAAATAGCATAAAAAAGTATTGAACAACATCCCACAACATCTTGTAATGTCTAAAAACATCTTATAATCATCCTAGAATATCTTAGAATGTCTCAGAATCATCTTAGACCATCTCAAAACATCTTAGTATCATCTTGAAATGTCCTACAACATCTTAGAATCATCCTAAAACATCTCAAAACCATTTGGGAACATCTTGACACACCTCAGATTCATCTAATGAAGGGTACTCCCCTTAGAATCTAAAACTCACAAAAACAATAGATAAAGGCACAAACAAAATAAAAGAAGGAAAGAAAATGAAATTACAACATTATATGTGCCATCACATGGGCTTTCTGATTACATAAATCTACAAATTTGAAAATCGAAGCCACCATCTACTTTTCTCTTTCCTCCCCTCTATATTCCCCCTTTACATCCTTTATTTGGAAGGTGTAACCTCCCTAGAATTTTTTGGAAGTGTAACTGCCTTAGAATCTTCTAGAAAGTGTAACTTTCATAGGAAGTTATTTTGAAATTTTATTAATTTTGGTATTACAACTTCATGGGGTCATAACTTTTGATTCGACTATCAAATTTTCAATCATACTACCTTTTTGAAAAGGTCTTGAGAAAATGATGTGCTCGAAAGTAGGGCGTAAAGGCCAATTACTTTCATTTTCTACCAATTTTCAGGCCCATCTAGAGCCTCTAAGTGCCTCAAAATTGACCCCAAAGATTTTACTAGGATTTTTTAAAATTAAAATCTTAATATCTCTCAAATGACAAAAGGTATTGAAGTGATTTCTTTGCCATTGGCTTCAATTTACCATTCTAGAGGTCTGTGTAATATTTTCTGTCCAACTGTACATAAATGCAAACTTACAAAAATAGTAACCCTACCAAATTTAGCCCTTATTGAAAATAAACAACATCTTTTTTGGGTGATGCAAGATTTCTCTTACATCCTGGATGCTCCTACATTAGACACTCAGGGTAATTTGAAAAGTGACCCTATCACTTCTTAGGAGTTAGAGGGAAACCAAGATGGTTAACCTTATACTTAGATAACCATGATGAATCTTCAACAAACCTTCCTCTCCATTTCACCAAGTACTTTGCATATTGCCTGTTTCTTGTGCTTCTTCCCACATGGCTATCCAAAATGTCTTATATCTCCTCCTTTTTTGAAGTAGGTGCTGGAATGTTCCACTGTGCCTCTATAATTTCTTCATCAATTCCTCCCTCATGATATTCTATTAGATTTGATATGTTAAACACAAGTGAAATATGAACTCCAACAGGAAACTCTACCTCATATGAATTTCTTGAATCATGCTTCTTCAGGATTTTGCATGGTCCAAACTTCTTCATCTTCAACTTGTTGTATGTACCAATTGGAAACCTTTCCTTTTGCAAATGAACCATGACTTCATCTCTTACTTGGTACTCCTTATACCTCCTTTTTTGATCTACCTTAGCCTTATACTAAGAATTCATCTTATTGATATGCTTCTTCACCTCATTATGCAAATTCTTCAAGTGCTCAACAAAATATTCAACCTCATCACTACTCTTCTCTCCTTTATCCATCTTTCTCAGTTCAAAAGCATTCCTCGGACTACTCCCATATACAATCTATAATGGTGATTTACTAATGCTCCTGTTGACAAAATTGTTATAAGAAATTTTTTCCTGTGGTAAAATGAAATCCCATCCCTTTGGTTTATCACCTACTAAGCATCTTAGCAGGTTACCCAAACTCCTATTGACCACCTCTATTTATCCATCAGCCTACGGATAGTGAGCATAACTAAACTTCAAGTCTATCTTCAACTTCTTCCATAATGTTCTCCAAAAATAACCAAAAAATTTGGTATCTCTGTCTGAAACTATACTCTTTGATAGACCATGTGTCCCACCACCTCTTTGAAAAAAAACTCTACAATATGAATAGCATCACTGATCTTATGACATGGAATGAAATATGTCATCTTCAAAAATCTATCCACCACCACAAATATGGAATCATGCCCTCTCTATGTCCTTGTAAAGCTAGGGAAAAAATCCATACTAATGTCCTCCCATGGACTCTCAGGTACAAGTAATGGCTGATAGAATCTAATATTCTGACTTGTTCCTTTCACCATCTGACATACTCTAAAACTTTGTACAAACTTCTTCACATCTTATTGTAACTATGGCCAATAATAATTCTCACTAACAAGAGAAATGGTCTTATCTCAACTGAAATTCCCATCCAATCCTCCACTATGCTTCTCCTTCACTAGATTCTCTCTTATAGACTCCTTGGAATGCACAATTTTATTCCTCTAAACAACATTCCATCTTGGATTAAGAAATCCAACCATCTTGTCCTATCCAATGTAACAAGTTCCAAACAAGCCTTCCAAGCTTTTGCAAAGTCTAGATCTTCTGGATACAAACTCTTGACTTCATTGAACCCAACAACCTCTATATTTATCTCTATCAACAAATTTTTCCTTCTACTTAAGGCATCTGCAACTTTGTTTGATCTTCCACTCGCGTGCTTTAAAAAAAAGTATAACTCTACAAAAACTCAACCCATTTAAAGTTCCTTTGATTTAACTTTCCTTGACTATTGATATACTACAAAGCCTGGTGATCAGTATATAAAAAAAATTCTTTTGGCAATAAATAGTGTCTCTAGTCTTCAAAGCCTGAACTATAGCATAGAAATTTTGATCATAGATAGAATATTTTTTCTTAGCATCATTTAACTTCTCACTAAAATAGGCAACAAGCTTAACTTATTGACTCAAAACAACTCCTATGGTAGTGTCACTTGCATCACAATCTACCTGAAAGACCTTATTGAAATCTAGAAGTGCCAAAAGAGGTTGCTCTATGACTTTCTTCTTCAACATATGAATTTTTTTTGCTACTCATGTAGTCCACTTAAACTCTTTTCTATCCCCTCACATTGCTTCAATTAGAGGTGCACAAATACTACTAAAACTTTTAATAAAATTTATGTAAAAATTTGCTAGACCATGAAAAGATCTTACCTTTGTAACACTCCTTGGGGTAGGCCATTCAATGATAGTTCTCACCTTCTCTGGATCCATTTTAAGACCCTCTACTGAGACAAAAAATCCCAAATATACCAACTCCCTTTTTACTGATGAGGGTGCAGCCTGAGACTTAGAAAATAACCCACAAACAAGAGAATAATTTTATTATTCAGAAAATGGAGCTTCTTACATGCAGAGGATCTCAAATCTCCAAGTTCTACAACACATGCAAGTTACAGAAAGCTACAAAATAACCCTTTCGCAATATGTGAGCTTGTCCCTAAAAAGCTACCAAAAAATTAGAAACCCACCCATAAATAGAGCTCCTCTTTAGTTTGGAGCAAAAACAACATTCAAATTTGAGTTTATGTAGTTTGGCGCCGAAAAATTACAACTTGAAGTTCAAATTTCAAAACAACATTTTCAATTGTATCTTCTAGAAAGTGCGCCAACTTCCTGGGGCCATAAATTTTGATCCGGGACTCCGATTCGTGAACCATTTGAACCGTTGGAAAGGTCTCGAAGTCAATAATGCACTTAAAATCCACTATGCCAATTTTGGAAAGTTTTAGGGCCATTCTGGGAAATCTAAGTGCCTCAAATCTAACTCAAAATATTTTTAGGTGCAAATCTAGGAAACTAAAACTACAATATCTTTCAACCCAGGAATATAAAATAAAAACCATAAATTGGGAATTTCATTATGACAAAAAGGGTATCCAAAAATGTAAAAACATCTAAAAACCAAGAAACTTGAAATTTAACTATTTTTGGGTGATGCAAGATTGCCCTTACACCACTAGATGCTCCTGCATCAGACACCCAGGGTAATTTGAAAAGTGACCCCATCACATCTCAGATGGTTGAGGAAAACCCAACTGGTCAACCGCTACCTTAGATAACCAGGATGAATCTTTCACAGGCCTTCCTCTCCATTTCACCAGATATTCTTCATACTGCCTATTTCTGGTACTCCATCCCACACGACTATCTAAGATTGCTTCAATATCCTCCCTTTCTAAAGTAGGTGCTGGAATGCCATACTACCCTATTGTTGGTGCTTCCTCCATTCTACCTTCATGATACTTTGTCAAATCTGAAATGTTGAACACAGGGGAAATGTTGATTCCATCAGGCAACTCTACCTCATATGCATTCCTTGAATCATGCTTCTTCAAAATCTTACAGGGACCAAATTTCTTCATCTTCAATTTTTTATAGGTTCCCACAGGAAACCTTTCTTTCCTCAAGTGGACCATTACTTCATTACCAATTTGAAACTCCTGGCATCATTTAACTTTTCACTGAAATAGGCAATGGGCTTACCTTTTTGGCTCAACACTACTCCAATGGCACAACCACTGGCATCACAATCCACCTGAAACACCTTGTTGAAATCCTGGAGGGCTAGAATAGGCTGCTCTATCACCTTCTTCTTCAACAGTTCAAAACTTTTTGTTGCTCCAATGCTCCACTTGAATTCTTTTCTATCCCCTCTCATTATTTTAGTCAAGGGTCCACAAATACTACTGAAGTTTCTAATGAAATTTCTATAAAAACTAGCAAAACCATGGAAAGATCTCACCTCGGTAACAGTTCTTGGGGTAGGCCATTCCAGAATAGCCTTCAACTTCTCTTGATCCATCTTGAGACCTTCTGTTGAGACAACAAACCACAAGTACACTAACTCCCTCTTCATAAAACTGCACTTCTTCAGATTTTCAATAGTTTTTCTTTTCTTAACTTCTCAAAGGCTCTTCGAATATGCATCAGATGCTCATCCAACGTCTTACTAAAAATCAATATATCATCTAAATACACAATAACAAAACTTCCTAGAAATTCTTTTAGTACCTCGTTCACGAGCCGCATGAATGTGATTGGTGCATTGGTTAGCCCAAAAGGCATGACTAACCACTTGTACAGGCCCTCTTTGGTCTTGAATGCAGTTTTCCATTCATCTCCCTCTCAAATTCGGATATGGTGATATCCACTCTTCAGATCAATCTTTGTGAAGTACTGAGCTCCACTCAAATAGTCCATCAAGTCATCCATCCTTGGTAGGGGAAATATGTACTTGATTGTTTTCTTGTTTATGGCTTGAGAATCTGTACACATCCTCCACTCCCCATCCTTCTTTGGTGCTAGTACTATAGGTACTGCACATGGACTCAAACTCTCCCGATCAAAGCCTTTCTCAACAACTCTTGAACTTGTCTATTCAACTCCTCATTTTCTGCTGGAGTCATTCTATGAGCTGCCTTATTTGGAAAACTGGCTCTAGGAATCAAGTCAATCTGATAACTGATCTTCCTTATTGGTGGTAAACCCTCAGGTACATTATCAGAAACAATATCCTGAAACTCATCCAACATCCCAGAAACTTCTTCTGGAACCTTCTCACTATCCTCCTTACTCACTCTAGGAATCAATGCATAACACACATGCTCATGCTTCATACCTTCTAAAAAATTTCTTCCATCTACATAATAAATTCTAGCACTACTGCATACCTTTTCTTCATTCTCCTTCGGGGGTTTCAACTTGTGACGAGCCCCATCCTTTGTCAAGGAATAAGTGTTTGCATCGCCATCATGTATAGCTCGCCTATCGAACTGCCATGGCCTCCCCAACAACATGTGACATGCATCCATGGGGATGATATCACATAGTACCTCATCATGGTAGCTCCTGATCTTGAACTTTACTAGGCACTGCTCATTCACCAAAACTTTGTGGTCTTTCTACAACCAGGCAATCCGATACGAATGTGGGTGCCTTTCCCTCTTCAGTTTTAACTTTGTGACCATCTCCTCTGACACTAGATTATCGGTGCTCCCACCGTCAATAATGACATCACAACATTTTCCTTCACACTTGCACCTTGTGCGAAATAGATTTTTCCTTTGTTCTGGTTGCTTTTCCTCAATCACCAGGGCTCTCCTAATCACTAGGGCTTCTCCCCTTTCAGCATCATCTGAATGTTTAGATTGGGCCTCCTCATCTACATGCACAACCCTTCCATGACCTTCTGGCCTTTTGTCTACCCTTCCTTGGTGTTGTTGACATTCATAGGCTCGATGCCCTTCTTCACCACACTAGAAAAATGTTCCTCTGAAACCACCTCTTCCAAATCCTTGTCCATATCTCCCTCGTCCTCTACCTCTTTGAACACCACTATTTTGATCATGAGGGTAGTAGAAGTTGTCATTCCTTTGGCTTTGGCTAGTACCCACATCTTCACTTTGCTTTTCATCATCATTTCAGCTTCCTGAAGGTCTTCAATTTCCCCTTCCACTTTCACCTCCTCATTTTTTTTGCTTGCCATCAAATCTTTTGTTCAACTTCTCTTCCACCTTCAAAGCAAACTGATACACATCCTCAATGATGGTCATTCTGACTAGGCTAAACTCCTCCTGAATGCTTGGTCATAACCCGTTAAGATATCGAGCTACCTTATCCTTATTGGCCTCTATGTGCCCCATTCTAATGACTATCTTGTGAAAATATTTAGTATATTCTTTCACAGATCTGCTTCCTTGCTTCAACCCTTGCAATTTCTTCAACAGATATAACTCGTAGTCCACTGGTATGAAATGCTTCTTCAATTTCTCTACCATGCGATCCCATCTGGTGATATTGCATTTTCCTCTTCAATTTCTTTCCAACTGGACCTCTTTCCACCAAATATTGGCATGGCCCTTTAGCTTCATTTTTGCAAACTTAACCTGATCTGGGTCCTCTATTTCCTCATACTCAAAATATTCTTCTAGCTCGTTGATCTAGTCGATCAACTCTTTCGGGTTCAGACTTCTGAAATAACTGGGGACTTCTGCACTAGGTATTTTTTTGATCTTTGAAATGGCCCTTATTAGCCACATTTGGTCTTGATCAATTGCTTCTTCTGCCTCTTCTACATCTAAACCTTCTTCCTCTCCTTCATCCTCACTTTCTTCTCTCAGGTTTAACCCTCTTCTCAAGTGCTCTTGTAATGCATCAATCTATCTCTAGAGGGCTATTAGTGCATCTCTTCCACTAGCATTTCTACTACCTCAACCACCTCTGGCACCACCACGCCTACCAGGCATCACTCTTGGAGGCATCTTTCTTGACCTCGACCCACAACCACGGTCTTGGTGTGAACTGCCTCACGATCGGAGATCTGTCCACACACTCAAGAAAACCTACTCTGATACCACTTAATGAGGGTGCAGCCCGAGACTTAGAAAATAACCCACAAACAAGAGAATAATTTTATTATTCAGAAAATGAATTTTCTTACATGCAGAGGATCTCAAATATCTATGTTCTACAACACATGCAAGTTACAGAAAGCTACAGAATAACCCTTTCGCAATATGTGAGCTTGTCCCCGAAAAGCTACCCAAAAATTAGAAACCCACCCATAAATAGAGCTCCTCTTTAGTTTGGAGCCAAAGCAACATTCATATTTGAGTTTAGACAGTTTGGCACCAAAAAATTATAAATTGAAGTTCAAATTTCAAAAGAACATTTGCAATTGTATCTTCTAGAAGTGCGCCAACTTCCCGGGGCCATAACTTTTGATTCAGGACACCGATTCACGAACCGTTTGAACTGTTGGAAAGGTCTCAAAGTCAATAACATGCTAAAAATATGCTATGCCAATTTTAGAAAGTTTTAGGGCCATTATGGGAACTCTAAGTACATCAAATCTAACTCAGAAGATTTTTAGGTGCAAATCTGGGAAACTAAAACTGCAATATCTTTCAACCCAGGGATAAAAAATAAAAACCATAAATTGGAAATTTCATTATGATGAAAAGGGTATGCAAAAATGTAAAAACATCTAAAAATTGAGAAACTTGAAATTTAACTATTTTTGGGTGATGCAAGATTGCCCTTACACCACTGGATGCTCTTGCATCATTTACAAAACTAAATTTCTTCAAATTAATAAAAAACTTCTCCTCCCTTAGCTTTTCAAAAAAAATTCACATATGCATTAGGTGCTCCTCCAATGTTTTACTGAAAATCATAATATCATCCAAATAAATAATTAAAAAATTTCCTAAAAATTCTTTTAATACCTCATTCATAAGCCATATAAATGTGCTTGGTGCATTGGTTAGCCCAAAAGGAAAGACTAACCACTCATACAAGCCCTCCTTGGTTCTAAAGGTTGTCTTCCATTCATCTCCTTCTCTAATACAAATCTAGTGATATCCGCTCTTCAAATCTATCTTCGTGAAGTACTCAGCTCCACTCAAATAATCCATAATGTCATCCATCCTTGGCAAAGGAGATTTGTACTTGTTGGTGATCTTGTTGATGGCTCTAGAATCATTACACATCCATTGTTCCCCGTCCTTCTTTGGTGCTAGTACTACAAGTACTGTACATGGAATCAAACTCTCTTGAATCAATCCCTTCCACAACAACTCTTGCATTTGCCTGTTCAACTCTTCACTCTCTGATGGAGTCATACAATGAGCTACCTTATTCAAAAAAATGGCTCTAGGAATCAAGTCCATTTGATGACTTATCTTTCTTACCAGAGGCAAACCTTCTAGTATGTTATCAGAAATAATAGCTTGAAACTCATTCAACAAATCTAAAACCTCTACAGGTACCTCAATAGTATCTTCTTTATCAACTCTAGGGATCAATGCAAATCACATATGCTCATGCTTCATAAATTCTAGGAACGTTTTTCCATCAACCAAATAAATTCTTGCATTACTACATACCTTTTCCTCTACCTCTTTCAAGAGATTGAACTTATGAAAATTCCATCCTTTGTCAAAGAATAGGTATTGGCATGACCATCAAGTAATGCTCATTAATCAAACTGCCATGGTATACCTAAGAACATATGACAAACATCCATAGGCATAATATCACACAATACTTTATCATGGTAATTTCCAATCTTGAACTTTACCAAACATTGTTCATTTACCAAAGCTTCATGGTCCTTCTGCAACCAAGCAATTTGGTATGGATTTGGATGCCTTCTCTCCAACTACAACTTACTAACCATCTCTTCTAAAACAAGGTTATCAGTGCTACCTCCATCAATAATAACATTGCAAACTTTACCTTCACACTTACATTTGGTGTGAAACAAATTCTTCCTTTGAGTTGGCTCTTTCTCCTCATTCAACAAGGCTCTTCTAGTAACAAGAACCTCTCATCTTTTTACATCCTCAGAATGTGAAGACTCATTATTTTCATCTACATGTGAAACTCATGCATTACCCTTAGGTCTTCTATTTGTCCTTCCTTGATGTTGAGGACACTCATATGCCCTATTCCCTTCTCCACATTGGAAACAGGTTCCATGAAAGCCTCCTCTCCCTATTCCTCATCCAGATCTTCCTCTTCCTTTTTGGTCTCCAGTATGAAGATGATAGATATTATTGTTGGGAGAATGTTGGATGTTGTGGATGTGTTGTTGATATGTGGTTGTAATTGATGTCAACACTATTAGCATTTGGAGTATCTATTGTTGTATATGTCAAGGATATTGAGAAAATTATAACAAAACGTATTCTAGATTCCTAGTGGAATTGTGCAAGTCATGAAGGTGTTTTGTTCTATACCTAAAAGATTAGCGGATGTGGATTAAAGGGTTTATTGTTGAGTATGTCTAGATCATCTACCAGAAGTTTCAAAGGTCCACATGAATATCTATGTGAGTTATGGTTTGATAGTGTTTTGCTTGTCTTTGTCAGTGTTCTTGAATGAACATTGTGTGATTCTAGTTATCTCAATTGTTATAGATGCTACTCTATTTTTTCTTGGTGTTCTTAGATGTCTCTAGTTCATTCTCTATCTTTTTGGTTTGTCCACTTGATCTAGTGAGCTTGTGATTGAAGATATTTTCTTGCACATGTTCAATTTTTCATGTTCCTGACTGACATGTCGATTATAGCATTTTCTGGATGTTCAATGCAAAATTAATTAAACTATTTTTGTGTTGGAGATATGAATTTGGGTCTCCACTATGTTGTGGCTGACCTTGGTGGGTTCGCATTAAAATTTAGTTGTTAATATAGGTCGACATTGCAAATATAATTTATTTTTTACCAGAGCATGTTGTGATGAAATCTCCTGTAGTGAATATATAAGAGTGATTGTGTGATCGGTGGAAAGTATGCTTCATGTGCTCCTATGCACATATGTGTGAGTATCATTAGTGAGTAGAGTGTGAAGAAGATTTTTCAAAGTGTGAAGAAGTGTTGAGCTTAATTGGAACTGTAATCAAGCTTGAGCAGAAGCTATTTTCTCAATTCATACCCTCCAAAATTTTAATACAA
The DNA here is from genome assembly GCA_007258455.2 of Sequoia sempervirens. NCBI lineage: Eukaryota > Viridiplantae > Streptophyta > Pinopsida > Cupressales > Cupressaceae > Sequoia > Sequoia sempervirens. The sequence goes on along the minus strand of VDFB02023908.1, from coordinate 42,064 downwards.
TTTTGTTAGGTAGTGAGCTTTGTGTAGTGTTCTTGAATGTATGTGCATTCCCCTTACTATTTTTCATTATACTTTTAGTAGGGTATAATCTTGTAGACTAACATCCACCGTGGTTTTTCCCCTAGCAAGGTTTCTACATAAAAAAATTTGGTGTTCTTTGTATCTTTGATTTGTTAATTGCTTATGGTGAATTGTTCATTCATCAGATATGAGATTATGGATAAGTTAAGTTAGAGAATTTTTAAATTTATGTGATAACTAATTCACCCCCCTTCTTATTTTTCTATCCTTGTTTTTCTAACAATTATCTCCTTTCTAGTTTTGGCTGCTACTAGATCCTTCACCCTTCTTTTGGTCTTCATTTCGACCTCCATATGACTGTCCACTAGTCCTTCCACCATGATCTCCACCTCTTTGCTTACTTTGAAACCTCCTATTCAACTTCTCTTCTACCTTCAAAGCAAACTGATATGCATCTTCAATGGTAGACATTCTTACCAAACTTAGCTCTTCTTGAATGCTCAACTTCAAACCATTTATGTAACGGGAAACTTTCTCCTTGTTGGCCTCAAAAAGACCTATTCTAATCAAGAATTAGTAGAATTTTTCTATGTACTATTTAATATATTTTCTTGTTTGTTTCAACCCTTGCATCTTCTTCAAAAAATCCAACTCATAGTCCCTAGGAATGAACTATCTTTTTAATTTTTCCACCATTCGATCCCATCTTGTTATTTTCTCTTTTCCTCTTCTATTTATTTCCAACTAGACTTCTTTCCACCATATGCTAGCATGGCCTTTCAATTTGGCCTTTGCAAATTTGACCCTATCTAGGTCTTCTATTTCCTAATACTCAAAATACTTTTCCATGCCATTGATCCAATCAATCAAATCCTATGGATTTAGGTTTCCAGAAAAATTAGAAACTTCTATCTTTGGTCTCTTTCCAATCTTGGAAATTTCCCTAATCAGTTTGAATTCTCCAAGATCCATTACATCTTGTGCTTCCTCTTCAAATGGATCCTCATCTTCAGCCTCATCCTCACTTTCATCTCTTCTTTTGGCATTAGCTCCCCTATGCAACTCCTCTTGTAATGCTTGAACCTATCTTTGGAGGGCTCTAAAACCCTTTTCTATCACCCCCAACATTTCTCCCACCACGGTTTCTTTGTGGAGGCATCTCTTCTCACAAACCCACAATCACAAGTCCTAGTGCAAACTACCTCACGTTCAACAATCTGTTTACACACTTAGGAAAACCCGCTCTAATACCATTTGATGAAGGGTAATCACTTGATGAAGGGTACTTCCCTTACAATCTAAAACTCAAAAGAACAATAGATAATGGCACAAACAAAATGAAAGAAGGAAAGAAAATATTTTCTATAATCACTAAAATGAAAATTAAATTACAACATTATATGTGCCATCACATGAACTTTCTGATTACATAAATCTGCAAATAGGAGCCACCATTTACTCTAATATTTCCTCCCTTCTATAGTCCCCCTTTACATCCTTTATTTGGAAGGTGTAACTACCCTAGAATCTTTTGTAAAGTGTAACTGCCCCAAAATCTTCTAGAAAGTGTAACTTCCTCAAGAATCTATTTTGAAATTTTATTAATTTTGGTATTACAACTTCGCGAGGTCATAACTTTTGATTCAACTGTCAGATTTTCAATCATAATACCTTTTTGAAAAGGTCTCAAGAAAATGATGTGCTCAAAAGTAGAGCCTAAAGGCTAACTACTTTTGTTTTCCCCTAATTTTCAGGCCCATTCAGAGCCTCTAAGTGCCTCAAAATTGACCCCAAAGATTTACTAGGATTTTTGAAAATTAAAATTTTAATATCTCTCAAATGAGAAAAGGTATTGAAGTGATTTCTTTGCCATTGGCTTCAATTTAAAATTTTGGAGGTCTTTGTAAAATTTTGTGTCCAACTGTGCATAAATGCAAACTTACAAAAATAGTAACCCTACCAAATTTAGCCCTTATTGAAAAGAAACAATATTTTTTTGGAAGGTGAAAGATTTCTCTTACACCTTGGATGCTCCTACATCATCATCTTAGAACATCTCATAATCATCATGAAACATCCCACAACATCTCAGAATCATCTTGAAACATCTTAAAATCATCTCGCAATGTCTCAAAACATCTTAAAATCATCTCAAAACATCTCAGAATCATACCACAACATCCTAGAACATCTTGAAAACATCACACAACATCAAACAACATCCAAAACCCTAATTTCCTCTATTAATTGAATAATACAACATTATTTATTAATTCACTTTTTCATCATTTTCAACAAATTAAATAAATTTAAATTATTTAATAAAGTCCTGAAAACCCTAATCCTACTATTAATTAAATAAAATGACATTATTTGATTAATTGAATTTTTCATCATTTTGACTTATTAAATAAATTACATTTATTTAATAAAATCCTAATCTATTCTTATTTCATCCTAATTGATTAAATAATGCCAATTATTTAATTACATCACTAAATCACTTTATTCCCCTAATTTAATTGAATTATTAAATCATAAAAATTTAATTATGACACTTTCCCTCAAAATTTTGAATAATTACATCAAACTATTCGAATCATTTATCAAAAATCAAATCAAACTAATGCAACTTTGTTTGCAAAAGTCAAACTTGATTTGCATGTTCAACTCCAAAAAAGAATTAATTAATTAAATCAATTAATTAATAATTCCTTTCCCACTTTCTAGTTCCTAACTAATTAGTCTAAATCTTGATTGATTGATCTAAATCCTGACTAATCAATCTTTTTCTGATTTATCAATCAATTTGCACAATCTTATCATGTCTAAATCCTCTCAACATCTTTCAACCATTGATCTTGATCCAATATTGTTGAATCCTAATTATCCATTCAAAATCTCATTTTCTATATAACAAACCTCTTTCCTCACACAAAAGGATTAGAGAATCAACATACCTTATGCAATGAAGTTTTTTCAGGATCACCACTGATAGAGCTTCATCATTCCTTTGATCAATCAAAATCAACATCGTTCTTCAAGCTTTCACAATGCAACAATGGAGGCTTCATAGTGATATGAACAACCCAACATCATGTGAATAGACTCCAACATAGGATGGTAACCTCTCCTTTACTATGAATTCATTGTGTTAATCTTAGGATTTCATTACGTAATTTCAATAGCATAGATTGTTCATTTCAAAAGTGATGAAATAAGATCATAGATTAAGTTTTTGAATTAGATAGATTCTTAGTTCATTTCATTAATCTTGGTTTAACATCTATGATTTTTCCCCTCACACATTCTGGCATGCCCGATGGGACCCTTGTCCCATACACTAATGTTTCTATGAGCCATTTGTGAAGTTACAAGTCCTAGAAATTCTTTTGAAAATAGTTTCACACACTACCCAAAAAAAATTTACACTTTCCTATCAAGAAAACTGCACATCTACTCTAAAACTTGAGCATCTAACATGGGAACTATGCTTTTGCAAAAATATCTACATATCTACTCTAAAAACCTTGCATTTGATTCTGATAGGGGTAGTATTTTCTCTAAGAATTGAGCATTTGATTCTGACAAGGGTGCGTTTACAAAAAAAAAATGAGCACTTGCTCTGACAGGCCAGTGCACAGAATCTGTACTTTTTCATTTTATTTTTGCTAACATGTGCTTGTTTTTGAATGTGTAATAGGTGCTAACATGTCTGTATGTAGGACTTGAAAGATATTAACTTACCTTTTTGTAGGGAAGACGATCAGTTGAGGCATTCCAGATCTACAAAACATCTTTTTAAGTTATAAATATTTATTTTGGATGTTTTAAAAATAACACACTTTGTTTTTAGAGGCTCTAAATTAAACAATTTCAAGGCTTTCTTAAATCAGAAATCTCTATTTGGTGATTAAAAAGAACAACACAAATGAACACCTCATTTTTGGTGCTCTAAAATAAACCATTTTCAAGCTTTCTAAGTTAGGAATTTTCATTTCAAAGCTTAAAAAGAACCTTACAAACTACACATTTCTATGAATTTTCTCTAAAAATGAACTCTTTCCAAGTTTTCATAATTAGGAACTTTAATTTTAGTGCATAAAAAGAACAAACACAAAGCAATTTCATTTGTTGATGCACGAACGAATTTAATTTTTTTTCACCAAGTTAGAACCAAGTCTGATTTCTTAGAAACACTTAGATTTGGGCTTAAAAATGAACAAACTATTCTTTCTATTTTTACACCATTGCTATCTTAATTGCTTGATGTCCTGAATGCTTCATACTGGTGCAAAATAAAAAGAACAATTTGTTTATGTTATTCACATATTTTTGGGTATAACATCACTCAAGGTGTTTAAAAAGAATCAATTTTCTATGAGGTGTTTGTTGTGCATTCAGTGTTTGGAAAGCTAAAGTTTTTTATCTTCTCCCCTCACACCTTTTGGTGATCTTGGGTGAGTGAAAGAACATTTTTGAGCTTTTCATTCTATTTCCAAAGTTTACCTTAAAGAGTGGGATTTCTTTGAGACACATCCTATGCTGGAGAACTCATTGCAAGGTCTCAAAGCACATTTAATGGCGGGCTATATCAAAAGTTGAAAAATCATAAGTAGCTTCAAGTCATGCTAACAATAGACTACACCTAATTCCATGCCTTATGTGGAATGGGAATGGTTATAGATCCTTAAGTGGTCAACAAGTGAGTGTCATATTTTCATGTTCACAGTTGAGACTAAGAGCCAATTTTTTTTAGAAGATACCCTATTATCCAAAACATTCTTTGAAAGTGGTGCATCAAAATTTACTTTTGAGAAATTACTTTCCAAGTATGACTATAGGCTTGTGCCATAAGTGGTATGTAAAATTATCTCTTCGAATCATGAGGCAAGCCTACCTAAAGGAATGGTTTCTATCCACTAGGGTTGTAATTGTTTGTTTATGTTGAACTTTCCAAATACATTTCAAAACAATACAAAACATCAAATTTTGTGCTTGATTTAAAAATGAACACATCCAAACAAACACTAAACATGATGGTTAAATCACAAACCCTTTGAATTTGTGTATGCATTTGAGAGAAGCCCTTTTATTTGCACTCCTTGAAGGATTTCCTTTAGGGTTTCTAGATATTCAAGCTTTTGTTTCAAGGTACATTAGATAAAAGTAAACATTTGGGAACTATGGCTTGGGTATCGTGATTTCACAACTTTAAGCCATAGACATTCAGGTCACACAAATTCCATGCTTTTTTAGTCAGTCTAGTGTTGTTCTATCATTTTTCCATACTCTGAAACACAAAGGAAACAAAACCCATGAAGACCATTTTTTACAAAACTTGAGTAGTTGCATCATTTCTAGTGTATTTTCATAAAATTCCAATGTAGTTATCGCAATTTATGAGTAGTAGCCAAAATTCCATTGCATTCACTTGTTGTCCTAGAAACTCCACTAAAAAAAATTAATTGCTTGTGATAGAAATTGAGCACTTCCTACAAGATCCGCACACTTTTATTTCCTTGCATTTGCTTTTGAGAAAACAACACACTTGCTACTAAGATCCTTGCATTTTCCAAAAGATGATCGCTTTTGCTTGAGTAGTCCTAGCATTCAACAGAAACACACAGAAGTTGCAATTACCATTCTAGCTCATAGTCTTGAACATTATGCCAACACTTGGGGAAAACAAACCAAAGTTGGTTATAGGATCATTGTTCAAACAAAACAATTGGAAAACTAGATAGGTCACATAGTCTCTCATCCATTATTTCCATCCTACTTATTAGAGATAAAAATAAAATTAACCATTGGGATCATTCCTTCACTCAGACATCCCTGATATCAACAGTTACTTGGGACTCATAGATAGTACAAGTAATATTTCTCGCAACATATCCTCTATACAAGGAAGTGAAATATTGACCCTAGTCCTTCAACATTTTGATTTCCAAAAAGTAGCCACATTCCAAAAAAAAACTCAAACCTTAGGGTCTTGAGCTTCATAGCAACCATCTTAAAACATCATTACACCTTATGACCATTTGGAAACCAACTGCTCCAATTCAACAACTAGACCTTGTAGCACCAATCCTTCAACCTAGTCTTACATACATTGAAGGTGAAAAAACTAACATCATAAGTAGTTTGAGAAACTTCATATTTGAGAAGAATGAAACACCCTGTCAATGCCTCACCATATCAATCATCTTAGATGAAGAGGAAGAGAAAATAGACATATCAATTGAAAGACTCGTGTTACCACCACCCACATGGCAATAAATATCCTCTTCATGATATTGAACCTTTTCTAAATGATCTCACACAAAGTTAGGATCCCTAAAGTAAAGTCTACAAGTCATCATTTTTGACATAGGCATCTTATTCCAAAAGTTCTCAAGAAACACCTTGGGGAACTTCACAAAACCAGAACTAGGTTGGTATACAACTTCTATAAATGTGCTTGAAGACACAATCCAAACTTGTATTCCTTCTATTACCATTAAAATCTAGGTCTTTTTCAACAATTCCAATTTATCACATAATCATGATCTTGAACCTATCTAAATCAAAACATCAAACATCAAAACACTAAACTTGAGTCAACTAAAGAGTTAAAACATTCCAGAACTCTCCCACAGGGGACCCAAGTTGTTTATGACAACTACAATATCACAACATAGGAAGAAAATTGAAGCAATCAAGAATATTAGCATCCCACCAGAAAATACCATGAATGATGAAAGTATCCCATGGGGCTATAGGCTAAGAAACCTTCAGATACCACAAAAAAGACCCAAGTATAGGGACACATTTAGTGAGGAAGGACTAAACCATAAACAAAAGGAGGTGATAGAACAAAACAACTAGGACCCAAACATAGTGTTTGTAGAGGAGGTAGATACTGAGGAAGAGAAAAATGAGGAGGAACTATTTGAACATTCTAACAACCCCAAGGTTCTCAAACTAATGGATAGGTTATTGAGAAAGAACCCAAACTCCTATTTCTTCAAGTTAGCACAAAGTGGTGCTAAATTACCGGTGGACTTTAACATAGAGGCTCTTAAGGATCTTAGTCTTATTCCCTTAGGGGATTACTCAGTTTTGAGACAAATAACCAAACCCATAGAGATTCCAAACATGCCACCCATGTTCTCACAAAATAGTGATCAACCCAAAGAGAGCCCCTTGTTGAGAAAACCAAATCAGATTGAAAAAGTAGTAGTGGCACAACTATATCAATGAGAGCCATCCTAATATGAACCACAAAGCAACAATCCACCTCCTAGACAAGATATATCATAAAACACTTCAAGTTTTGACTATTCCTAGAAAAATCAGTACCATCAATAGGGTGGAACATATGGTCCCCCTCCAAACAATTAGTACCACCAACAAGGTGGACCATAGGGTCCCCTTTTGAACCAACAATACCATCAACAAGGTGGACCACATGGTACCCTTTTGAACCAATAATACCAAAAAAAATGTGTGCCATAGAGCACCCTTCTTCAATCATCCCATCAACAAGGTGTCCCACTAACACATCAATAGGGTAACCTTCATTTTAGTGCTTCCTAATAGCAAGGTGTGCCATAGAGCACCCTTCTTCAATTGTCCCATCAACAAGTTCTCCTGATAATGCATCAATAGGGTAACCTTAATTTTAGTCCCTCCCAATAGCAATGTGTGCCAAAAATCACCCTTCTTTAGTTGTCCCATCAACAAGGTGTCTCACTAACACATCAACAAGGTAAACCTTCATTTTAGTCCTTCCCAAGAACAAGGTGTGCCATAGGGAACTCCTCCCAATTTGTACTACCAACAAGGTGTCTCATTAGTGCATCAATAGGGTAACCTTTAGTAAACTTCATTCCAATAACAAGGAGCTAATCCTCATTACACCCAACAATGATCTAACTTTCTCTATGTCCAAAATAGTTACCAAGGTCCTATCCCTTCACAATACCCAATATATGACCAAAACATGGTTGAGATAGCAAGGCTATTATATGCAAAGCTCACAAATAAATGTGTTGAACATAGACATAGAAATGAAAATAGAGGCTATCACCCAACATGTAGTAGGAATACATGCTAGAAAACAAAAGAAAACCTATACCATCCAAGAAATATTCCCATTCCCATTCAATCAATTTGTCACTACAATACCATTTCCCAAGAATTTTGAGATACCCAAGTTTGACAACAAATATAGAGGAAAAGGGGATCCAGTAGAACATATACGTGATTTCTCCATATCATGATTGGAAGTATGACACAATGGCTCATACCTCATGAGGCTATTTTTGTGCAACCTTATAGGCCATGCTATGGAGTGGTTCACCCATTTGACACCAATAGTCAAATCCTTTGATGAACTATCGAATAAATTCATAAGTCACTTCTCCTTCAACATCATAAAAGATGTCACCATCACAAGCTTATCAAAAATCACATAAAATCAAGGAATTCCTTTACCACCTACTTACAATGATGGAGACACAAGGCTAGTAGATGTAAGTGGTGTATTCCTGACAAAGAGTTGGTGGACATATTCATTACCAACATCTTACTTGAGATCAACTATCAACTCACAATGTTATGTTCACTAGACTTTGAAGAAACCATTGAGAAGGGGTTAAATATTGAGAGAGCCCTAATTGCAAGGGAATCCCTCAAGACGAGTAGCTCAAAAGAAAGTTCCTCTAGTTCAAATGAAAAACCTAAAGTCTAGGCTAAGAACAAAAACATTACAAATGATGGAGTAGTTGATGCAAGAGCACTATGGAATGCACCAAACATACCTCAAAAAAAACCACTGGTAGCAAAAATAAGCTATGGTCCCAACAATACACAAAGCAACCAAATAACCTATCCCAAGAACAATCAAGTTATAAACCAATAGACAAATCAAGGAGGTCAACAAAAGTAGTATCGCCAACCAAGGAGGTAGTTCACAGTACTAAGAGAATCTATTGAAACACTCATGTGGAAGCTCATACAACAAAAAATAATCAAGCCTATTGATCACCCAAATTATGAGGAGCCTAAATTTAAAACAACAATGTACAAAAAAAATGACTTGTGTGAATTTCACATGATCAAAGGACACATCTTGAAATATTGCATTAGATTCAAGCACCTCATCGAAGAATTGATAGAAAAAGGGGAGGTGGATGTCAAACATCATCCTAGGAATAAGGATTGGGAGATATACAACAACCCAATCCCAAATCACCATAAAAGCAATGGAAAGGGAAAATACCAAGGTTACCATAATTCCAACTATACCTACGGGGACACAATTTTAGGAACTCTTTCCCAAGCTAATGACAATAGGGAAAATGTAATAACTATATGAGAGAGAGACAATAACTGTAATCTAACTGCCCATTGAGGGATGGTTACAATACAAGGAACCCCTCCTAAACCCATAATCAAGTCATCAAATGCATACAACATCGTGGAACAGCTGAAGAAAACCCCCCCTTTAATCTTGATCTTGGAGTTACTAAAATTATCACTAGCACATGGGGAAATACTTGAAAAGGAATTGGAAACATCAATCCCTAATGACCTCAATCCTAGTTAGTTACAATCCATGGTTGGAAATATCATAGCAAGTAATCATTTAATAATTTTTGAGAAAGATCTACCCTAAAGAACATTCCAAAACTAAACCCTCTACATAGAGGTTAGTGTTCATAAAACCATGGTGAAAAGAGTATTGATAGATAATGGTTTGGGTTTAAACATTTATACCTTAAAATTTTTCAAATAGCTAGGGTATTCTGATGATGCGATTAACAAAGGAAAGATTATCACCATAAGGTCCTATGACAACCTTGAAAGAAATTTTGAAGGAAAAGTCAAGCTACATGTACAGATAGGATCAGTCCTCATGGAAACATGTTAAGTGTTTGATCTAGAATTACCGTATAACCTTCTCTTTGGATTCCCTTTGATCCATGCATTACAAGTGGTACCATCCACCTTTCATTAGTGCCTAAATTTTCCCCATGAAGGAAAAGAGGTAACCCTATATGCTAACCCTGAGCCTTTCCACTTCTGTGCAAATCTAGAGGAAAAATATAATAAAATCCAACCCATTCCTAGAAACAATATAATCTTCCAATCATTCTCATATGTTGACCCTTCCATTCTACCATCAACCTCAACCAAAAACACACCAAGTGAGCAACTGAAAATGGAATCCAAGATTCAAGAACTTGACAAGGGAAATGGAAACTATCATTTTAGCCAAGCATTTTGCATTGGTATGCTTCCACCAACAACCAAAATCTATGGAGGGATGAAAGAGATCAAACATGCTCAAAATGTACAAATGATAGATAAACCCATGATTTTCACCAAGTGGGGGGACATGAAGGATGAAGAGGTCTTCCAAAAGGATATTTCATACATGATATACAAAGAAGATGCAAAGGAGCTAGAAAAGCAAAAAAATATTGACCCTAATAGTAGAGGCTATCAAATGCTGAAAAGCATGGGCTATTAAGGAACCGGTGGCTTAGGGCTAAAAAAAAAGGTCAATGGGAACCTATAATAGTGGAACATAGACAAAAAAATGTGGGGCTAGGTTATAAGCCAAAATAAGTGGTTACTCCAAAGGCCAAGTGAACCTGTTATAAGATATTGGAAACTTCTGCTAACATTGAGGCACTGTGTATCTACCATATAATGGACAATGAATTACCTAAATAAGACCTATTTAACAATTTTCACATTGATAGTTTCCCTCTCTAGTAAAGAGAAACCATTCCCAACATCTACTAGCACTCTGGAACTAACTCTAATGAATGTGAGTGGGATTTCCCTTACTTCTAGCAATGATGACCTAGATACCTAGTGGGAGAAATACACTAGAGCCATATTGACCCTTTCACCCACTTCCATAAGCTTTATAGACCAATATGGTGGCCTCCCATTGTGTTACCTACAACTCATAGATTAGGATCAACAACATACACCTATTCTGGATCAATCCCAGATCGATGAGGCAATTGTAGAGTTCATGGGACTTTGAATAGACATACCAACAAGAGATCACAAAGTAGGGTTCATCATGGAACTTGAGCAAGAGACATACTTTGGTGAAGATATTGAACCTTGCAGTTGCAAAAATGAGAAAAAAAAACAATAAACACAAGGTCCCCTAGAGAAAACCACATTTTTGCTCTATCGAATCTAGAAAAGAAGAACATAAAAGATGCATCCAAAGGTGAAAACCTCCCAGAGGAACCCAAGAATGGAGGGTTCAATCTCCCCATGTTAGAATATTAGGAAATATCAACACTCTTAGAAGAAGAACCATAACCCATAAATGTTGGCACAACAGAGGACCCGAAGATAACATACCATGTAACATCACTTGATCCTGAAGAGAAGGAAAATTTCATAGCTTTCATCAATGAGAGAAATGTAAACTTTCGTTGGACCTATGCTAACATTGCTAGACTAGATCTGACATTAGTAGCACATCATTTAGCCATAGTACCTATAGAAAATCCTATCAAGTAAAAACTCAAAAAAATGCATCCTTAGATAGCATTACTAGTAAATGTAGAGCTAAAGAAACTACTAGATGTGGGTTTAATTAGACCCATCAACTATCCACAATGGATATCCAATCTAATACTACTATCAAAGCCTACTGGGGGCATTAGAATATGCACAAATTTCAAAGACCTAAAAAAGTATTTTCCAAAGATGGCTTCCCATTGCCAAGCATAAACATGATTGTGGATCTAACAATAGGGCATGAGATGCTATCATTAATGGATGGTTTCTCTAGATACAACTAGATAAAGATATCTCTAGATGACCAACAAAAAACAACATTTACTTGTGCTTGGGGAACATTTTGTTGGAATGTAATTCCATTTAGTCTAAAGAATGTAGGAGTAACATTTCAAAGAGAAATGATGACCATATTCCATGATATGGTTCACACCATCATGGAGGACTATGTGGATGACATTCTAGAAAATTCATTCAAAAGGGAAAATCACTTAAAAATTTGGAAAAGGTGTTTAATTGACTTGAAATATACAATCTAAGACTCAACCCTAAGAAATTTTTGTTTAGAGTAACATCCAAAAAACTATTAAGGTACATAGTATCAAGAAGGGAGATCAAAGTGGATCCTGCAAAGGTAAAAGCTATTCTAGAGATGCCTCCACCAAAAACATTGAAATATAAGGAGTTTACAAGGAAAGTTGCAATCCATCAAATGATTTATCACATAACTGGTGGAAAAATGTCACCATTTTACTCATCTTCTACACAAGGATGTTACCTTCAATTAGGATGGAAGATGTGACCAAGCATTTGAATAGGTCAAGGCATACTTACTCATCCCATACTCATCCTACCTATTCTAGACAAGGGAATGATATTATATGTGTCTACCACACAAGTAGTGTTGGGAGCTCTCCTAGCCCAACTAGATAATGACAATAAAGAAAGGGTAGTCTTCTACATTAGCAAAACACTGGCAGGCTATGAAATAAACTACTCACCCATAGAAAGAGCATGTATCTTAGTTGTATTTGCAACACAAAAGCTAAGACACTACATCTTGAAATAAAAAAGTCAAGCTAATTTCCAAGGTAGACCACTTAAGTACCTACTAGCAAAAGTAGCCCTAATCAGTCAAATTTCCAAATGGATGATGATCTTGAGTGAATTTTACATAGATTATATGGATACAAGAGCTATCAAGGGACAAGCCATAGAAGACCAACTGGCTGAAGAACATAAAGATGATCACAAACCTCTCATGATGGGACTTCTAGATTAGAGTATCTTGATGCCAAAACAAATAGACCATTGGACTCTCTACTTTGACAAATCCCACACTCAACATGGCTCTAGAGTAGGTGTTTTATTTCTTACACCACAAGGAGATAGTGTACCCAAGGCCTACAACATTTCTTTCCCTTACATAAACAACATCTCAAAATATGAAGCTTTGATCATAGGGTTAAAAATGGCTATTGAATGGTGAATAAAGGAGCTACATGTCTTTGGAGACTCTCAACTAGTAATCAGATAGGTGAAAGATGAATACTAGATCAAAGACAACAAATTGATGCCATATAAAAGGATGGTAGACAACTTCAAGGAATACTTTTTCAAAATAACTTTTGAGAAAATTCCATGGATCAACAACAGATTTGTTGACATAATGACAACAATAGGCTCACTTCTTAGTATCCCACAAAATGTGCCTACATATGAGTTCCTCATGAAACAACTACTTGTGCCTACATTTGACACCCCATAATTAGAATTGGTGTGTGTTGTTGTTGGTCCTAACTCCCATAGTACCAAGATACTTTTGAATATATCCAACACAGTATCATACCACTTGGCCTAATGACCATTCAAAAGAAAGCTTTCACCCATAGAACTTCCTAATTTAGCATCCTAGGAGATACCCTTTATCATCGTAGTCTAGATGATATGTTACTCTTGTTTCTTAATGTAGAAGAAGCACAAACAACCTTACAAGAGGTACATGAATGTGTTTGTGGGTCCCACTCTAGTGGACCTAACCTAGTCCAAAATTTGCTCAGAACAAGATACTATTGACCCTCCATGGAACAAGAAAGCATACAATACTCTAGAAAGTGTTAGCAATCTCAACAACACAACGATCTTGTTCATGCACCAACATAGGAACTAAGACCCGTCAGCACACCATGGCCTTTCTCACAATGGGGATTAGACCTGGTAGGCAAGATATCACTTGCCTCATCCAATGGGAACAAATTCATTATAACAACAATAGAATATTTCACTAAATGGATAGAGGCAATTCCATTGACCTATGTCATTGGAAAATAGATATCAAAATTCATTTTTAATTATCTAATCTATAGGTATGAAACTCCCGAAATGATAATAACAAATAATGGGACCCCATTCAAGAATCAGGATGTCCAAGAACTTTGTTCCCAATTTTCTATCCATAGATCTTCCATGCCCTATTACCCCCAAGGAAATCATCAAGCTGAGGTGTCTAACAAAACCATATTGAAAATACTCAAAAATTGTTAATGAAGTTGATAAAGATTGTCATTTGCAACTAAATCCAACCCTATGGGTTTATTGAACTAGCATCCGAACACCTACTAGTGCCACACCATTTTCCTTGGTCTATGGATCAGAGGTTTTCTTACCTATCAAGCTTGAAATCCCCTCATTATGAGTTTCATTGAAAGGTATGGTCAGTAATGAAGAATATAGGGTAGCTAGACTAAATGAATTAGAGCTCCTAAATGAAAAGAATTTGAAAATGTTAAACTATCTATAGGTTTATTAGAATCAACTCAAATGAAACCATGACAAAAAGATCAGGGATAGAAATTTTCAAGTTGGTGACTTAGTCCTTAAAGAGAATCCAAAGGTAGAACTAAATCAAGATGGAAAAGGAAAATTTGAACCCAACTAGTTAGGCTAGTTTTTCATCACAATGAGCTATGGCTCTGGGGCATATCAATTAGCTACTTCTGAAGGAAAAACCTTAACTGAACCACTAAACAATATCCACCTCAAGAATTTCTACACATGAAGCATGCCAGAATACCCTAGGAAAGAGGGTAAAAATATAAAAAATACAAAAAAATAAAAAAAAATAGTAAAGAGAAATAATATTTTCTTTAAGTGAAAACCACTTTTTGGAACTCCTAAAATAGGTACCATAATGAAAACCTGACAAACAGGTGCTATGTTTGAGTAAAACTTGCATCATTATCTATCAATACTATCCAAAACATCCACCCATCCATTTCATAATAAAATAGTCTACAACCATGGCTTGTCATTGATTAAGGAAACTAGTCTTGTCTAAAACTAGGGGCAACCTCGCAAAGCTAGTCATGGATTAGATCTTTGAGCGTCCTATCATGGTCAAAACAACAAAAATCAAAAACATCTAAAAAACAACAAAAGTCAAAAAAATTGAAAAACATAAAAAAAAAAAACATTGTTGGGTTATTCCTTCACTCAAAAAATCTAAGATATCAAAATTTTCTTGAACCTCATAGCTGGTTCAAGTCGATTTCCCAAAACATATCTTCTAGAAACACAAGTGGAATATCAATCTAGGTTAACAATGTTGTTTATCCAAAAACAATTTATGCTTTGACTCAAACGGTCAAACTACGTGGTCTCTGCATGTATAATGTAGGAAAGACTTAACATTCCCCAAGACCCTGGGTCAGTCCCTTTAGGTTCTAGTATGCTTTATTTCAATTTAGTCAAAAAATAAAAAATCCAAAAACTAGTAAAAAAAAAATACAAAAAATAGTCAAAAAATACAAAATCAAAAAGCATTCACAAAACAGAAAAGATAAAAACTATTAAAAAAAAAAACCAAGTGAACTACAAGCCCCTACATGTACAACGTAGGAAAGCCTTATCTTTGATGAGCCCCAAGGCCCTAGGATAGTCTTGTTAGCTCTCAAAAACGCAGGTTGAATGCCTCAAGAGGCTGCCATTCTCTTGATACACTTTAGGGTAACAGACAAGGTCAAGATAACTCAACCTTCTACTCTTTAGGTGTTGCAAAACTTGAGTGGGTGTACCTCTTTTGAACAATGTAGGCTTAACTTATGATTATCCTCTTTCAACAATTTTTCCACAATGGCAATTGAAGGTGAACAAATGAAATCAATCTTGAAAGCAATAACAAAGTTCTTATATGAATCCTAAAATAAATGCTTGACTAATAGATGTAAAGAAAACTAAATAAGTTCAAATAATGAAGTGCAGAGACTAGTGCCTTATTGGGTATGCGGAGTCAAATGAGATCAAGATGAGCAACACCTCTCTAAGAAAATTCAAATCATCTAGCATATATTATGTTTACAACTTGTATAAACATGCAAGAATGTGATTACTAAGCTCTACTTGAATAATCCAACCGAATCTCACTAATTATTGTGATTAACTAAAAGGATTTAGTCTTTACTTGAAAGAACCAATCAATCAATCACACAAGTACAACAAATGTGCACTGATAAATTGAATACAAACTTATCATATCACTTTAAACAATCAGAAAGAATCCATCTTGGAGACAACTTAGTAATTCTTTTATTAAATTCAACAGATAACTGATACCGGACATGTGCAGCAACATCAATTGACATTCATAAATACCTCCATCTTAGAACATGCATCATAGCCTCTTATTTGATAAATTTACTATTCTGTATCCATACAATTTTCCTATTGTATCGAATAATTCATAACTGATCAATTCCCCCTCTTACAATTGCCAAAATGCCCCTTTATACACAAGCATTTGAAGAAAATATAAGATTGAAATCACATGTCATTCCAGCACAAAATTCGGGCTCCAATCGAGCTGGAAAGCAACGGTCATCCAAGCAGATACATGTCAGCCCTCATGTTTAAAATTTTGTTATTCACCAGTGTATAGTCAGCAAGACAAAGCGCATTGTCCTACCGAAGGAAATTCAAATGCTAACATCCTGTGTGCTAATTCCCCTTCACTGTATCTCATTTGGGTCGGGGAGATGTCATGCAGATTGCATTATGTTCTATTGAAAGCCCCATGGTTTAAAATTGTCACCTTGACAAAAGAGAATCTCACACCGATGTGCACATTTCATTTTAATCATTATTGCTGTGACCACACAACCTCGGAGAGACATCTCATATATTAGGCCTTGCTTCACCGAAGATCCTCATTCATTTCAAGTCGCTGTGACATCCTGCTTGCTACACTGAAGTCATGGAATTTTCCTATGTTCCTTCATTGTAACACCGTGGTATCGGGGATACCATATACCGAGATCATTACGTCAAGCCGAAAGACATTCCTTATTCCCAAGTTTCCAACACTCTCACTGAGATATAATCCTTAGACACCCTCGCCAAGACAACACATGTTCGGGGAGAAGTTACATAGATTATGTTAAGTTTCACCGAGCAATACCCTTTGTAGTATTCAACTTCGCCAGGACCACAAGAAGTCTCGCCAAAAAGAATTTTTCATTTGACACTGTTGTTGTAGCACATAGATATCATGGAGACCCTATGCCGACTGCCTCATGTTATACTGAAGCATCCCTTGTATGAAGTTAGTGAGACACATTAAACTCACTATGACATTACTCTGAAGATACATGGTCAGGTCAAAACAAGTCAGGCACACATGATCGACAAGACATGAAATCTTTCGCTATGACCACTCACCGAAAGCTTAACCTTGGCTGAAAGGCCAATGAGAGAAAAACCATGTGTAAGGTTGGTGAGATCGAAGGTCACTCGCCATGACCTTACAACAAAAATAATAACTCACACCAATGTGCACCCATGCGCCTAATTGGGGAGACAAACTAGAATTGGAAAGATGCAACCTCGATAGCCAAGATATATGCTGAAAGAAGCCTCCATGGTCACTGAAACAATACAAAAGTCCTGTTGATAGATCTGCATTAAAAAAATGTCAATATAGAAACAACATGGGTCAGGGAGAGAATGGGAGACCTATGCCGATATATACAAAAGGTGGAAAATGCATAGATATATGATTTAGGGGACAAATATGAGTGAAAAGGTGAGTAAATGTATCATCAAATGAAGGAAATGTGTATAAGGAAGGACTCATATGGGGACTCAAGGGGTGTGAAAAATATGCAAAAATCATCAGTTTTTAATAGTTCCAACAGTGGCTCCATCTGGGGATGAATGATAGTCAGATCATTGCAAGGATCCAAATCTTTGGGTGAGCAGACCAGACACAAAATGATGAACCAGTGAGAAGCAATGGAATGAAGCAATGGAAATGAATGGAAGGTGAAATGGATGCAAAATGAATGTAGAATGGAGGTGAATGGAAAATGATAGTGAAATGGAGATTGATGAGAACCTAAACTACTGTGCATGGAAAATAATTTTAAAGAGGATACACAAGAGTTGTCCATGCACTGGCAACCCTCAATCCTCTGTGTTGATCAAGAGAAGAAAAGCTTCAAGAATTGCCCATGAATAGGAAATTCCTGATCTTCACTAGCCATGTTCTATAGATAATAAGAGTCTTCACCCTTCTTTCGAACAACAACAAAAGGTCCCAGCCAAAGAGCTTCAAACTTACCATGCTTTCCTTTCTCCTGACACCTTGCATTCCACATCAACACCAAATCATTTTCTTCAAATTTTCTATTCTTTTCCTTCTTGTCAAATAAATACCTCATATGTTCTTGCAACTTCATGTTTTGACTTTGGGCCTCTCTCCTCACCTCATCAAGTTCAGCAAGTTGTTCCATTCTGTCTTCCACAGGCTCAAAAGCTTCCAAATCTTCCTGTAAGACAAACTTGTAAACTGGCAACAAATTTTGCAAAGGCATCTTGGCTTGTGCTCCATACACTAATTTGAATGGGGATTTCCCAATTTCCTTCTTCATAGTGATCCTATCAGCCCACACAGCCAGTTTTAACTTTGAATCCCAAGCCTTCTTGTTCTGTCCCAGCATGCTTTTTATAATCTTCAAAAGACTTTTATTGCTAGATTCTGCTTGAGCATTGGCTTGTGGATGATAAAGAGCTGCATAAGAAATAGTAATACCATACTTATCACAAAAAGATTTTGAATTCATCTGATCTGAAGCACATCCCATTGTCTATGATTATCCTCAATGGTACACCAAATCTGGTGATAATAGTAATACCATACTTATCACAAAAAGATTTTGAATTCATCTTATCTGAAGCACATCCCATTGTCTATGATTATCCTCAATGGTGCACCAAATCTGGTGATAATATTGTCTATCAGGAAATTAGTCACTACCTTACTTGTAGCCTGCTTGGTTGGGACCGCTTCCACCCACTTTGTAAAATATTCAATGGCAACCAGTATCCATCTACATCCTCCACTTGACTTCTCTTGTATCTCTCCAATGAAATCAATTCCCCATTGATAAAAAGGGGCATCAGCCTGTAAAGGTCGAAGTGGAAAAGTACCCTGATACTTCAATCTTCCAGAAAACTTTTGACAAGCTTCACATTTTCTCACATGTGTAAAAGAATCATTAAAAACCTTTGGCCAAAAATACCCATCCCTGAGAATTTTGTGTGCAGTTTCTTTTGCTAAAAAATGACCTCCACAAACTCCTTCATGCATTTCTCTCAAAACATGCTTGGCCTGTGACTCATCCAAACATAACAACAATATGCCATCCTTTTTTTTCCAAAACAAATCACCATCCATAAAAACATATTTGGATGCCTGCAACTTCAAAGTTCTCCTCTGGCTGTCACTACATCCATCTGGACATTTCATGTATTTAAGATAATGCATAACATCAGTATACCAAGGAGTGTGTTTAATGCTTACAATTGCAGCCTCTTCTTCAACATTACAGACTTGACTTGCTTCAATATTTGATTTTTCCATCAGCCTGGCCAAACCTTGGCCTCTCAGTAGCTTAGTGATCTGTACCTCCATGTCAAATTCTTGAACCTTGTTGATCCATCTGCATCGTTTCCCTATAACTTTATATTGTGTTAAATTGTCTTTGACAGCTGCATGAGGGACATAAGCAATTACTTTTTCTCCAACAAGATATGGTCTAAAACTTTAGTAGCCTTCACCAATGCAAATGCCTATTTTTCCATTATGTCATATTTTAATTCAGACCCCTATAATGATTTACTAAAGAAAGATATAGGTTGTTCATAACCATCATCATTTTTTTGTAACATAACAGCAGCAATAGTATGCATTGAAGCAAATGAAAATATCTGAAAGGGATTTGTAAAATCTAGAGATTTAAGAACATGAGCCTCTTTGATAGCCTTCTTGATAGACATAAAAGCATCCAAAGCTTTAGCAGTCCAATCCATTTTTTGTCCTTTCTTCAACATTTTAGATATGGGCTTGATGATCTCAGCAAAATTAGAAACGAATCTTCTAACAAAATTAATTTGTCCAAAGAAATATTGTATTTCCTTAACAGTCTTGGGAATAGGAATTTTATCAATAGCTTCAGCTCTCTCAGGATCTATTCTAATTCCCTCTTTTGAAATAATATGACCCAAGAGCCTACCTTATGTGACTACAAAATGACACTTCTTTGGATTTAAACTAATACCATATTCAAGAGCTTTGATAAATACCTTTTCAAGATGTTGCACATGATCTTCAGCCTTTTTTGAATAAGCAGTCAAATCATCTTGGTACACCACCATGATAACATTAATCAAATCAGCAAATGCTACATCCATGGCTCTTTGGAAAGTCGCTCCAGCATTGGTGACACCAAATGGCATTCTTATGTATACATATGCTCCCTAAGGAGTTGTAAATGTTGTCTTGTATTGCTTAGATTCCTTGACTTTAACCTAATTGTATCCAGAAAACCCATCCATCATGGACAGTAGTTCACACCCTGTCACCTTATGCAATATTGCCTCCATGTTGGGTAGAGGATAATTATGTTTGAGAGATGCCATTTTCAGATTTATGAAGTCCACACATAATCTTATATCACCATTCTTTCTCACGGGAACTAAATTTGAAACCCACATTGAGTGCCTGATTGGTTTGATAATTCCTCCATCCCTAAGCTTTATCAATTCCTCTTGCATTTTAGGCTCCAACATTGGATTTATGGGCCTTTGCTTCTATCTGAAAGGCCTGGTGTCTGGCTTCAATGGTATTTCATGCTAAAATAGATCTTCCTTGTATACTTTTAGATCTTCATATGACTAGGCAAACACATGTTTGTACTTTCTCAATGACTTAACCAGCATTTGCCTGATTGTTAGGCTTATTTTCTTTCCAATGTACACCTTTCTTGGTGTAATTTCAGTCCCCAAGTTGACTTCTTCAATATCTTCTCTTCTGACTGGCATTTGTTTCATTAGAGATCTATCATTTCCATCATACAGCCTCTCCAATGCCACCAAAGCCTTGGGAAATTTATTTGTTTTGAGCTGCAATATTTCCTTTCCGAACACTATTTGCTTCCCATCTACTTCTTCAACAAAAGCATTGAAATCAATTTCCTGGGCCTCATACTGATCTATACAATTGAGGAATTTCAAAAGGTCAGTATCATCATTGAAAAATTTCCAATTATAAATGTTATCAGGAACAACAGGCCTTGTCTTGAATTCAATCTGTGATACCCCAACCAATGTGATATCATCTCTTTTCAGTGCTACATTTGCTAAAAAATCAGCCATTATGTTCTTTGATCTGTCAATCCACTCAATTGAGAAAGCATCAAACAATTCAATTGTATCCCATACAACATTCCTATATTGTTTTAATCTTTTGTGTTTTGCTGCATATTTTGATTTAATCTGTGAAACAACTAACTCAGAATCGCCCAAAACAGCTAGCAACTTAATCTTGTGTTTCACAACTATGTTCAAGCCTGTTAACAAAGCTTCATATTTAGCCACATTGTTTGTACATTCAAATTCCAACAAGAATGAATATTTAAAAGTAGTACCTTCAAGGGAAACAAAAACAATCCCAGCGCCATTACCTTCTTGACTACATGCTCCATTAAAATACATCTTCCATACACCATTGCAATTTTGTGCAACGTGTTTTTCAATTGGATCACTATTGATTAGTTCTGGCTGAGCTAGTTCAATTTTAAAATTCCCAAGATCAACATCACAAAAACAATTAATTTGATCTTGTGGTACACAATCAACAAGTTGGTTCATTCTTGGCTCCCTATACAACTTGACATCCTGACCATTCACTGGAATAGTAGCATAAGACAAATCAAACTGGATGTTTCCTCCAACTATTGTTGTCCATTGTCTTGAAAAAACCATACCAAACTGCGGAGGAGTATCAATGACTATTATGTCTATATTATAAGCCACCTGTGGATAAGTAGCCAGTTTGACCTCAACACCTTTCATAATACCAACCACAGGAACATGTCTGTTATTCATTGCATAGCACTTCCCTTCATATGTATCAACAAATAAGCCCAGCTGCCTCATAACTCCTACTGGCATGATATTTATAGTAGCACCATAGTCTATCATGCAATTTCTCAGCAGTTTGTTATTTATAAGTAATGTGGTGAAGAATGGATCCACTTGTGGGGACGTTGTGAAAACAACACCCAAACATACTTCTGAATTATTTATCTTTTCTTTCCTTTTGACTTCTTCAGAATTCATATGTTTTTCATTCCAATTTGTAATCAATTGAATAGCATTATCTCTGTACTCCTTAATTTTCATCAATTCAAGTAATGGAACATAAATTTTTACCTGGGATAACGCCTGTGTGAATTCAAAAGAGGAGCTCTCCATTTTAATAGTCTTCTTCAATTCTGGCCCTTCTCGTTTGTTTTCTTCTTTCTCTTTTTTACTATGCTGATCAGACTTTTGAATTTCCTTGTGTAATTCTACAACTTTCTGCTCTTGGACAAGCTTCTTTTCAATTTTATCATGCTGCTTGTTTTTTGGCTTTTTTACAATTTCATGTGTTGTTTTTTGATCTTTTACAAAAATTCCCCTAGGAACTCCATCCAGCTCATTTACTTTTTTGTTTCACAACCAATATTGACTTTTGGCTTTCTCAACTGCAGCAACAATTATTCTTTCTATTTCATCTTCAATGAGTCTCCTTACATTACACTGAGCAGGCGCCTCAGCAGGATGTGGCTATGTGTAATCTTCATCAGAATCATAAAAGATCTGTTGTTGCACCATATGGACATTATATTTCTAATTTGAAACATCATATTCATAACCTTCATCCTCTGAAGATTAATTTATTTCTTCAGTATCATAAAAGGTATTTGAAGTCAAATAAATCTTGTGATCTTCTCCATTATCTTCCATCAACATTCCCTCATCTTGCATCTTTTGAGCTACCACACAATAATCTGGAGGATGTGGCTGATTACAAACTTCACAGAGGTAATTATTACTCACCATGTAAGTTCCCTTTTTGCTCAGTGGATCAGGAGTCTCCTTGCCTCTAGGCCTGGCATTTATAGGTTTCCCATATTTCCAATCTATATTGTAAGGCATATCATGCAACCTTGGGCTTTCATTTATGTTCTCATTTTTGTATGTATTATCTTGTCTGTACTGATAATTATTGTTTTGCTGAGGAAGCCTCCGGTTGTCTCTTTTATTAATCATACCAGCATCCTTCCTATTGTTTTCAATTGTTAGTGCTATCTTCTGTGCTTCAGCCAAATCTCTTGATGATCTACTTCTTAGTTCATACCCTATCTTAGGATCAAATGCATTTAAATAAATACTCAATGCTACAGAATCTAGAAACCTTGATCCAGGAGGTACTTTAGCATGCAACTTGTTGAATTTTTGGTTGAAATCATAAATTGAATCATTCTGATTTTTTTGAATTCTCACTAATTTATGAAGAGCTGCATCTGGAGCATTTTGATTCCCATATTGCTCTAAGAATTTGTCTTGAAAAGCTTGGAAAGAATTAATTGAGCATGCTGGTAGGCTATTGAACCAATCCCTGTCATCTTCAAGAAGTGAGATCATGAATAACTTCATGTGTAAATCCTCATGAGGCATATCTATGTCTTGGATGAAAACATTAAAACTCCTTAGATGTTCTTTAGCTGTGATTGCATTGCTCCCTATAAATTTGGGCACCATATTTCTCCAACTACCATCCATAGGGTAAGGATATAACTAAAAACCAACTAAATCAAACTGTATGATCATGGTTATATGCTGGTGAGGAGGAGGAATAGGTGGATGTTGATATTGATGCATGTGATTATTATAATGTGCATTATACTGAGGGATATAATGTTGACCAAGGGGTGGATACATACCTATATGTTGTGTGGGAATATAAGGTGGATGATTTGGCTGCTTGTGATAATTCCCTATTTGATTGTGAGGAGCATTTTACTTATTGGAGGACCCTGCGCCATGATCACCCTACTTGTGACCGGTGGAACATACTTTGAGCCACTGGCTATCTGATCAGTAACTTGAGCTTTCTATAATTTAGCCTCCAACTCTTTTATCTTCCTTTCTTGTAGTTCTAATTGTGCTTTTACTTCCTCGGGAAGCTCATGATTAATAGAGTCATTTTGGTTACCTTCCATCTATTGATCATATTCATGCTGAATTCTGATTCGTTCAACCTCACATGCAGCTTCGAACTCAGCTCTTTTCTAGGGATCAAGAGAAAAGAAATGATTTCTTTGATCTTCTGGAGTACAAAGTTCTGCACTTGAATTATCTCTCCATGTATCACATGTTTCACAATGAGATCTTGATGTTTTGTCTTTGCTAGTCATGCACATGTCCTCATTTATCCCTTTTCCCTTATCAACCTTATCAACTTTGTGTGTCCACTTACTACTGCCAGTAGGAGCTCCAGTATGACCTCCCCTGTATTGAGATCTTCTTCCATTCATGATGAACAACTGTAAAATTTATGTTAGAGTCACCACTCATTTTTATCAAAAATGAGAAAAATGCTTAATGTTTCTTATTCCTAGAGAAGTCTGTATATAGTTCCTGACTCTATGCAAGGCCTTAATTCTAAATGTATTCCCCAACAAAGTCACCAATTTTTAGATCTCAAAAACGCAGGCTGAATGTCTCAAGAGGCTGCCAATCTCTTGATATGCTTTAGGGTAATAGACAAGGTCAAGATAACTCAACCTTCTACTCTTTAGGTGCTACAAAACCTGGGTGGGTGTACCTCTTTTGAACAATGTAGGCTTAACTTATGATTATCTTTTTTCAGCAATTTGTCCACAATGGCAATTGAAGGTGAACAAATGAAATCAATCTTGAAAGCAATAACAAAGTTCTTATCTGAATCCTAAAATAAATTCTTGACTAATAGATGTAAAGAAAATTGAATAAGTTCAAAAAATGAAGTGCAGAGACTAGTGCCTTACTGGGTATGTGAAGTCAAATGAGATCAAGATGAGCAACACCTCTCTGAGAAAATTCAAATCATCTGGCATATATTATGTTTACAACTTGTATAAACATGCAAGAATGTGATTACTAAGCTCTACTTGAATAATCCAACCGAATCTCACTGATTACTATGACTAACTAAAAGGATTTAGTCTTTACTTGAAAGAACCAATCAATCAATCACACAAGTACAACAAATGTGCACTGATAAATTGAATACAAACTTATCATATCGATTTAAACAATCAGAAAGGATCCATCTTGGAGACAACTTAGTAATTCTTTTATTAAATTCAACAGATAACTGATACCGGACATGTGCAGCAACATCAATTGACATTCATAAATACCTCCATCTTAGAACATGCATCATAGCCTCTTATTTGATAAATTTACTGTTCTATATCCATACAATTCTCCTATTGTATTGAATAATTCATAACTAATCAATTCCCTCTCTTACAATTGCCAAAATGCCCCTTTATACACAAGCATTTGAAGAAAATATAAGATTGAAATCACATGTCGGCCCAGCACAAAATTCAGGCTCCAATCAAGCTGGCAAGCAATGGTCATCCAAGCAGATACATGTCGGCCCTCATGTTTAAAATTTTGTTATTCACCAGTGTATAGTTGGCAAGACAAAGTGCATCATCCTGTCGAAGGAAATTCAAATGCTAACATCCCGTGTCCTTATTAGCCTTCACTGTATCTCATTCGGGTCGGGGAGATGTCATGTAGATTGCATTATCTTCTGTCGAAAGCCCCGTGGTTTAAAACTGTCACTGTGACAAAAGAGAATCTCACACCGACGTGCACATTTCATTTTAATCATTATCGCTGTGACCACATGATCTCGAAGAGACGTCTCATAGATTAGGCCTTGCTTCACCAAAGATCCTCATTCATTTTGAGTCACTGTGACATCCTACTTGTTACACCGAAGTCACGGAATTTTCCTACTTTCCTTCATTGTAACACCATGGTATCGGGGAGACCATATACTGAGATCATTATGTCAAGCCGAAAGACATTCATTATTCCCAAGTCACCAACACTCTCACCGAGATATAATCCTTAGACACCCTCACCAAGACAACACATGTTCGGGGAGAAGTTACATATATCGCATTAAGTTTCACCGAGAAATACCCTTTGTAGTATTCAACTTCGCCAGGACCATAAGAAGTCTCTCGCCAAAAAGCATTTTTCATTTGACACTGTCACTGTAGCACATAGATATCGCGGAGACCCTATGCCGACCGCCTCATGTTATACCGAAGCATCCCTTGTATGAAGTTGGCGAGACACATTAAACTCACTACGACATTACTCTAAAGATACACGGTTAGGCCAAAACAAGTCAAGCACACATGATCGGCAAGACATGAAATCTTTCGCTATGACCACTCGCCAAAAGCTTAACCTTGGTTGAAAGGCCAATGAGAGAAAAACCATATGTAAGGTTGGTGAGACTGAAGGTCACTCGCCATAACCTTACAATGAAAAGAATAACTCACATCGATGAGCACCCATACACCTAATCAGGGAGACAAACTGGAATCGGCAAGATGCAACCCTGACAGCCAAGATATATGCTAAAAGAAGCCTCCATGGTCGCTAAAACAATACAAAAGTCCTGCCGATAGATCTGCATCAAACAAATGTCAATATAGAAACAATATGGGTTGGGGAGACAATAGGAGACCTATGCCGATATATACAAAAAGGTGGAAAACACATAGATAAATGATTTACGGGACAAATATGAGCCAAAAGGTCAGTAAATGTATCATCAAATGAAGGAAATATGTATAAAGAAGGACTCATATGGGGACTCAGGGGGCGTGAAAAATATGCAAAAATCATCAGATTTTAATAGTTCCAACAAGTCCCCTAAAAACAACAAAAAAAGTATCATAAACAAAAAAAACTTAGAATATCAAAGAGTCCTATCTCATCAACAAAAGCTGCAATAAACATTTCATCCATAATAAAAAAAATCACCATAATCTTCCTTTGACAAAACAAACAAACAAACCAAGAAAACATCAAAAGCTAGAACTTTCAAGCAATCAATCACATAGATTGGATTACAAACAGATGTGAACAAATGCCAGAGTATTACTTACATATTCTTTGACAACATACTAACAACATCCTAAGATATGCCTTAATGGATTTGTTCCTATGATAGACATGATCAACAATAGCTAATAGACCTACCCTAGATAGATATGGCAAGCAATATAACATTGTTTAATCCTTTTGTAGTTTTATTTTTATGATTTATTTTATTGACTCATTCCCAAGATCTCTCAAGGATGTCCATAAGGATTTAAAGAGGAAGGAATGGGGGAAATTTAGCAATATTTCAATTTTCAATTTATAAGAAATTTTTATAATATTACCATGGTGAATACTTGCTTTATTGAGTGTATGAAAGTTGTATTAAAATAGTTCATAAGTAGTCACATGTTAGGTTTTCTATACATCTTTGTGTGACTGGTCCAAAATGTTTTTAACACAACCCAATCCTATGATTTAAACAAAGTTTCCATATGTTTGGTATGAGAAAAAATTCACTTTGTTTGTTGAGTCAAAGTCCACATAATGGATACAAAGTCACCTTGGTTATTAATACCCTAGTGCATCATATTTTATTGCTACATCAAATAGGATTGTTCAAAACTGTGAAGCCTCTAAAAGAAAAGTGAAATAAAT
The DNA here is from genome assembly GCA_007258455.2 of Sequoia sempervirens. Lineage (NCBI taxonomy): Eukaryota > Viridiplantae > Streptophyta > Pinopsida > Cupressales > Cupressaceae > Sequoia > Sequoia sempervirens. The sequence continues at coordinate 14,341 of VDFB02023908.1, read as the reverse complement.
ACTTACTACTAGTAACAACATCAAATTTCTATCTATCATCAAATATTTATTCTAACTAACATTCATCTGGCATAGTAATATCAGTAGCACCATATCTATCTTGGATCCATAATGTCATCAATACATATCATGATGATAATAAACCAATAAAAACATCTTGTATCATGAATGGTGCATACATCCAACATATATCATACATACATCATCTATCATCCATATTTCATCACATCAACATCGTATATCAAAAATGACATCTCGATCATCCATAATAAAACATCATATAAACAAAAGTATGATTCATCCATCCACATCATATTCATACATCCCACATAGCACACATCATCATACATCATCATAATAAACATAGCAAATTTGAATGAAAGAAGGTATATCTCATATATATCATCATAAAAAATGGAGTACATCATCACCAATGCAACAAGTCTGATAGAGACAATACAAAATCATAACATATATACGAGGCATCGACTGGGTCGATGAATATATATACAAAAACCATGTCTACAATTTGTCTCAAAGCCCTAAATAGTATAAAGATCAAGTAAAAAAAGTTAAGACCCCGACAAGAAGGAAAAAACCCTATAAACCAAGTTGTGGGCCACTAAAAGGATCTAGTTATCTCATAGACTGATCACCTACCCTGCCACCACCACCACCATCAGTCACAACACTAGGCTCTCCAAATTGTGGATACCAAGTAGTCCTAGGAATAGTAGCATCATATAAGGTTTGATAATAGGTGGACATCTATAGATAATGATCTCGATCCACTAAAAAACTATCACAATTAGCCCTAAGAGTATCCTTCTCCGCTATAAGCAACTGTACCTGAGCCTTTGTAGAAGGTCATCAACCACTCTCACTATCTCACTCAGCCCTCAAAATTTCTACTTGATCCTCCACAACCTATCACCACACATATTTGCATCTCTAGTAGTACTCATCTAAGATAATAGTATACATATATCCCCAGGTGGTGGTGGTGGACGACCTGAAACCTATCTATGACCCTATGCCTAAGGTATGTGCTCATCTTGACCACCCTATGCCCCATCATATTGGCCCTATCTAACTACTCTGTAAGGACCTCAATGCACTATCACTCCCCACGATGACCTATAATACTTGATATTCCTATGGTGGGATCACCTATAGGATCAATAAGTCTCAATGTCCTGCATCATGCCCACCACTCATCATAATCAAAAGAAGTACCTGGATTTTCTAAACCAGCTGGACAACCCCAACCAACTAGGGAAAGTGCTTTGAACTCAATAATAGTAGTATCTATATTTGGCTAGAGACCTCATACACGAACCTCCCTAGTGGTCCGACCAAAATGAGTATCATAAGCATTAGGAACTTGGCCCTTTCTCTCTCCAAATTGGTGACATACTCGATCCAATAAGTAATGATCTAGCACAACATAAGAATGACCAATCAACCAATGGTTCTATCAATAGTAAACAAGATGATCTAAATCCTCTTGCCAATCCTCACATCCCATACAAGGTCTCCACACAAACCCTACAATCTCATTGAAAACTGAATGCCAATAAGGTATATCCCCAAGAAAGGGATAATGAATGAAATCCCCATAACAATAGGAGTATGGATCATTAGGAGAATGATCATATATCCCATTCAATCAAGCAATGAAAATATGCTCCCACACCCAAACATGCAAAAGAAAAACACCTATAGACATGGATTTCCCACCCCGATACACAACCTCATGCATATCTTTGTACAAGTGAGCAAGAAGAAACATACCCCAAGAATACCTTGTCCCATGATCAATCATACTCTTGATACATACACCCCAACCCATGGGAAATTGCTAACCTCTCCTATCAAGAACAACTAGTCCTGAAATCAAACCACATAGGACAAGAGAAACAAGATCTGTACTACCATAAAACTCAAATAGATTAATCTCTAACTAGCACTCCTCCAAGCATCTAGCACCTAACACCCACTTCATGGCATGGGTACCATGTCAAACATGATATGTAACCATCTCACCATGAATAGGAAGGTTAAGCATCCTCCAAACATCCTTAAGAGTAATAGTTGTCTCTCCTATAGGCAAATGAAACGAGGACGTCTTGGAATTCTACTGCTCCACAGGTGTATTCGTCATCAGAGTGTGAGTCCTAATAGGAGACATGTAGAAAATATAATGTAGTCCAACAACATCAAGAAAGTATTTCTCTAACACACTAAAATTGGAAATAGGATCAAACAGGTGTCAAGGACGTCTCTCCCTCGGCTGTAGTGGTTTGAGACCTACCTACAATCATTTTAACTCACGATGATAGGGTTTCACTCTAAACTTATAAAGCAACACAAATGACATAAATCGTGATGAAAAATGACATTCAGGATGAAAAAAAACACATTCCATGGTTTAGAGGAAATGCTAAAAGCAAATGCAAGAGGAAAAGTCAAATGCAAGGGTTTTGAGCAAATGCTCAAAAAACACCAAGCAAACCAAGGTTCTTAGGAAAGTACAAGGTTTTAGGTCAAGGTTTTAGGTCAAGGGTAAGGAGACAAGGATGATATTTTTAGTCAAGGGTGAGGTTCTTGGTCAAGGGTGAGGTTTTAGGCTCCAAAGTAAGCAAAAGTGAGGTTTTAAGTCAAGAGTGAGCTTTTAGAGTGAGTGCATGAAACAAGGGTGAGTTTTTGAGTCAAATGTGATGTTTTATGGAAAGGGAGAGGGATTCAATGTCAAGTGTGAGGTTATGACCTAGAAAAGGTGAGGAAAATGATGTAGATGCTCATAAATCACCAAAACTTTGCTATTAACTCAAGAAAGTTTGTACACAAAATATGAGAATGAAACAAGATGAAAGTTGTAGACACCTAGAAATGACCTAGGCCTGCAAGCTTTATTTTTACCACTTTTGTCCTAGCATAATTATGACATTTAATTATGTCCTTGGTCCACATTCAACTATTGATTAAATAATTCATAATTATTTAGTTAATTCATGTCCTTTTATTCTTCATGATTATTAAATAAATAAATCTTATTTATTTATTAAATACATCAATAATTGTCTAAGTCTTCCCTTAATTAAATAAATTGCTTAATTTATTTAATCACCCTTCTTCAGTCATTTCTTCCTGACTATTAAATAAATAAGTTTTAATTATTTATTTAATATGTCACTAATTGTCATAATTAAATAAATTGATTAATTTATTTAATTAATCTTATCTACTAAATTAAATAATTATTTCTAATTATTTAATTGCCAAATTTGATATTCCTCTCATTTTAAATAAATTAAATTATTTAAAATGTCATCACAATCTTAATTGACAGTCCATTTTGGTAAATAATCTAAAAATTGATTATTTATTATTTCACAAAATCCATATTTTGAATTAACTTAATTCAAAAATGGTAACTTTCCTCCAAAAATCAAGTAATCGGGCAGATTCTTGATTTTTTCCAAATTTGATCTTTAGTTCAGTCTTTATCTTCTTCTTTTTTGAAAATCTTTATTTTTGAATTAATTTCCTCATTTATTCTCCACTGTCGATTTGATCTCCTTGGATGACATCTTGACCGCTCGATTAATGATTCTTCCCTAACCCTAATTAGGGATTATCAGATTTAATCCAAGCCTCTCATTTTTCAGTCTTCGTCAGAATTCAATCTCACCCGTCCATTCAAAATGGCATTTTATATAAAATGCCATTTTCCTCTCATTTCTCAATTACACAGAGGCTTTATACACTCTTGCACTTGCACACTTAGATTTTGATAGCAATTAATTAGCATATTTTATTAAGTTTTGACATCCATAGGAATAGACACTCTTTGTCATTTAGGAATTAGGCATTAGATATTTATACAAATCCTTCAAAGCTTGGTGTAGGACATAGGCATATATTTACAGATTGCTCGCATGACGAATCTGAGGGCAAAGCATCATCCAGCAAGTAAGAAGGTGTTATAAAGGTGAGTCATGGAGGCTTCAACAATTATCAAGTATACTTGTTTCATTTACGTTTGCTTCCTTTGTTCTTTGTAATTACTTTGGGTTTCTCTGTCATTCCTTGATCTCCTACCTCTAATCTAAACCTAAAGTAAATCCTCAGTTACAAAAGCAAAAAGTGAGAAGGTACATACTAGGCCATTGACTCTTCAAGGTCATCCAAACTCTCTAACAAGCTTAAAATGATGTGGGGCTCCCTAAATCTTGACACTGATCCTCAACAACTAATAGAATGGGAAATCTAGAGAGACAAGAATTAGCAAAAGGATCAAAGCACAAATAAGCTCACTAGAGGACTAAATGCCTATATTAAACCTCAAGAAAACCTAATTTCACCTAGGATACCCTAATTTCTACTTATTGAACCTTCCTACTTTCAAATAGAAGCACACAAAAACATCAGAATAAGGAACAAGGGACCTATAGATCTAATTCTTCAATCTCAACACATCAAAACTAAAACAAGACATGGTCATCAGTTTTCCCTTGAAACTAACCTTTTTTCAACCAACCTCTCGAGGGGGCAACACTTCCATCATTTTTCTATACACCGAGGCATAGTCGGACATGTTGATGGTGTTTTTTGTACATCAACAACTCAAACAGAATATGAAAATCCTATCTCTCTTGAAAGGTAAATCTCTAAAAGCAAGCCTCAAGAGATAACCCAAAGGTCTCTAATGTCAAGTCTTGACAATGCATCAACAACTCAATGATAAATGTGAAAATGTTGGTAATCACAAAGGGAGGTTACTACAAGCAAATACTAAATCTTTAATTTATTAGATCTAGAAATATAATGATACTTCAATCCTAAATCTAACTAAAATGATAAAAGAAATTAAAAAATGATAAGGGTTTAAGATAGATCCCTAAGATTAAAACTGCTCCTAAGATTAATAATGCAAATGATGAAATACTTGAAATTGACCAATCTCTCATAATCTAATTCCTGCTTGACCTAGACGAATCTACAATCTCATAGGAATAGTACAATCTTCTATGGTATTAAATATTTTTTAGATCACCAACATTCATCCATGACAACCCCATGGCAATTGAAATGAATAAACCTTCACAATTCAACTAGGCATAGTAGATATATCATCTAGGCTAACTTTGCAAGGCAACTAACAATCAGCTAGCTGCAAAAGGTATGGACTAGGGATTGCTACAAACACTTCAAGCATTGAACCATGGACACCATTGACTCATGTATAATTCTAAACATAGCATATATCTAATACTTCTCCAGCAATCTCAAAGATAGAACAACAAGAACCATGCAAGATAAATCAACACAAGAAAATTCACCAAAAGCACAATGTCTTCAATTGTATTAAATCACCTAATAACAGCACCAATTCCAGTGTTTTGTGTTACAACACTTGCTCAAAATGAACTAACTTCTAACTCTTGCTCTATTGCTTAATTCACTCCAATATTCAAAACCATCTATTTAGCCCTTACAAATGAGGCAAAATTCCATATTAATAGAAGCCCCCAAAGGAATGTCAACCTAATTAGAATTTACAATAATAATAAATGGCCAATACACAAGTCGGAAAAGAGGAATTAAAAATAAGATAGAATATGCATTAAATGCATGAACTCCATCTAGGTTGGCCTAGGATCTCCAATATAATTTGAACCAATACATGCAAAATAATAGGGAAGAACAAATTCCAATGTAGCCTTGCATTAACTGCTTTCCCCTTTACCTTTATTTTGCTCCACCCTATCATGCACCATCAAAAGTATGCTATCCAAGTCAGCTATAGGTGGCAAAGGAAAAACCTTAATTCTCTTGTCGATAGACTTAATAGTTTCTCTTGACTGCTCCACTGACTAATACACTCAACCTTACTAGATTGATATTTCTTAATAAATACAATATAAGTGGTTGGATCATCCAATTGATGTTCAATAACTAGATCTTCATTCATTGGAGAATATACATATTGCTGCCATTTTCTCAACTATTCTAAGTTCAAATGCTTTAGTGCAAACTTATTTCTCCCTATCATCACCTCAAGGAAAGAAATACATTTATCATAGATATCAGTCAGGGTATCTTCAATTTGCCTCCCCTACTTATATACCTTCTTCAAAACCTTATGCCTTATTTTAAAAGCTTCAAACCATTCCCAAGGTTATGCAGCTCTAGAGAAAGGGAGAATTCCATCACTCACCAACTTATCTTCAATGTATTCCATGATGGTCTTAGTTTTCTGCAACAAGAGATCTACATCCTCTTTATCTTGAGCCAATACATCTTTCAACCAATTTATTGAACTCATTGCATCTCCTTCAGTTGAAATGATGTCTTTGATAGCATTATCTCCCTTAGTTTGTGCCCCTTGTAACTAGTTCATTGTGGCAAGAGTAGTGGCCTTCATTATTTCTAGTTTAGTTATGGTCTCTTATGGTGGGAAACTCGTAGTAGAAGATGAGGAGTTAATAGATTGCAAAGGTTTCATCAACTCCTACAAGTACTTCTTTAATTTCCCATTCTCCTTCCACTCTTGCTTAGTTTTCACTTCTTTCATCAACCTACCCAAGATCACTACACTAGATCCTTCATATTCTTCAATATCCTATTCCATGGAAGTAGGCCCTAGGTTGATGGTTTGCACATTGTAATTACTCCTAGTTACATCATCCCTATTCTTATCAGGGGTCAAAGTAGCAATGTGGACTACCCTATTATTTTTTTCATCTCTTTCAATCTTGGAAATGACCTTGGCCTTCTTATTTCCTTTACCCTTTCCTATGTTGGCCAAAATTTCATCCCAATTGGGAGGGGTGTCATTCACAATGATCTATTTTCTCTTCAATTCTCTATCTAGCCAACCTAGAACAGTGGATTTTGTCTATTTTTTACTCTACCCAACCTCATCTAATTGCTCCCTAGGTGCATCCTCATTCAAATTATGCTTCTCAAGAATCTCCTCAACATTATCTTCTTTTTATTTAGTATTCTCTTCTTTATGCACAGGTGATGGATTCCTCACTGCTATTTCTTCTCTTTGAGAAGGTTGATTCTCTTCACTCCTAACAGGTGAGTCCTCATAGGTCACTAAGGGAGACCATAGTACTTTCTCCATTTTGGCCTCAACATTATAATTCTCACCTTCCTAAAATTCCTCTTGCTCTGGAGCTTGATGAACTTTTGCATTCTTGGATTCACTTTACACATTACTAGTTTTATGAGGGGAAGGAACATCATCATGTTTCTCTACTGTAGGAGGAATAGGAGGAATATCCTTCTTTGGTACATTGTCCTTAGAAGAATGAGTTCTTAATTTCCTCATATATACTTGTGTCCTTTCTCCTTAGTTTTCTACATTTACCACAGGTGGGTTAACTTCTTAATTAGCCTTGGAGCTTACCTTTTCCTTTTGTGACAACCTTACAATTCTCCTTCTTTTGAGCATAGGAGCACTAGCCTCAGGATCTTGCTTTTCAATTTCATCCTTTTCTAGTTTCTTAGCCTTTGAAGCATGCCCCCTTTTCTTGGAAATAGGTTTTCTTTGTTTTTCTATTTTCTGAGCTTCCTCCACTTGAACATATTTAATATTGATTTTAAAAGTAGAGCTCACCTTTCCCTTACCCTTAGGATCCTACTCAGCTGACTCCTCAAAAGTAGAATGAGACTCTAAGTCCCCCATCAAATCATAGGTACATTGCACACCTTCATTCTCTAATTCCCATATCTTATGCTTCAACCACAACTTTGTATAGTTAATGATTGGATTCATTAACTGCTCTAACTCTATTTTTTATTCTTCCATCCAATCTATTTTGCTAATTGGTCTATCCTTTACCACATCATAAGCATGGCCCTGAATGAAATCTCCATCATCTTCAACCTGATCAAGAACTACCTTCACATTATATAATTGGATTGAATATACCGGTATCCGAGAAAGCTTCTTCTTTCTAACCTCATGCTCATCACTATAGTTAGCCCAATATTCCTCCAAGTCATCCTTGTGGCTATATTCTCTATTGGATTTCTTTTGTGCTTCACCAGTTCTGTCAAACTTGGACCTCTTGGAATGGAAGGATAACCCAAAAGTGCTCATCTCCTCCACTAAAGCTTGAGTTGAGTTAATGGAAGGGCATGCCTCACTAGTTCCTATTCTTAAAGGGAAGTCACCACCAAATCTAGTCTTATGCTTATCTTTCTTCACGATGGCATCAAAGTCACATATTTGTCTTATGACCTCTAGGAGTATGATATGATTAGTGGGATGCCTTGGAAGTTGATATGGAGCCCTTTGATAGCCATTATTCCTTATGTATGAGAAGGTGGGAAACTATATGAACCAAGCCCCATATCTCTTGATTAGCTCCTTAGCTTGATCAGAAATCCTCACATGCTCTGCACCTTGGAGTAACCTAGTGATGTACATGGTGAATGCATCATTCACCCTTCTGTAGCTTGAGTTACCCAAATGAAGTTGTGGGAAAACCTCATAGATCACATCCTACCCCAAGATGCCTCTGGTACTTAGCCCCTTATATGGATGGAATATTGCAAGTGCACAGACCAAGTAAGGTCTTTCTTTGTAGGACATTAGACATTTGTTCATGAATCATAACACTTATAACACCTTCCCAATGATAATTAGTATTCTGCTCCATCCTCATAATGAGATGGAACATCCATCCCTCAAACACACTGACACTCTTTAACCCTACCACTCTACTGAGAAGGGTGATGGTTATCATAATATTCCTTCTTGAACTTTGCTCTAAATAGCTATTTGGACAGTTTGAAATAGTGAGACTTGGGCTTCTCCAACAAAGAATTGGTAACCTATTGGGCCTTGATGGTATCTTCTTCATAGAATATCCTTGCCATATCCATATCAAAATCTAGCACATGATACCTATCAGGAATATCAAAGGTCTGGGCAATTGACACCAAATTCAAAATTGCTAAAATCCTCCATTGGGGACTGACTATTCTATGTGTTCCTCTATCATAGTGCCTAGCACATTCGAGCACTAACTCATAACATTTTACTATAGAAGTAAATCTAGCTACATGTGCCAATCCTGATTCCAAAGTCCTTCTAGCCAGCAAAGGAAGGTTCTATGCTGCCATTCTATCCTTGGACTCTTCATAGTCCCATATTCCAACATTTGTATCAGTCACTTCTAACCAAATGGAAGTAATCTTGCTCTCCAGGATCTTACTCTTGATTTCCATCTTCATCCTTTCTACTTCAAACATAGAAGACCCTTTTCTACTCAGATCCACCATTCTAGCCTTGGTCTCACCTGTCAATGCCTTGCTTGACTTAGCTTGCACTTAACAAAGAAGCCATAGTAAAGATCACATGAAATCCAAGTTAAATCAATCATAAATAACATAATCATCATAAAAATGCATCCCAGATAAGTAAGGTTTCATTAATTCTCATAAAAATTGATCATATCAAAGTTCGGGTTTCAAGTCATTCCACATAATCCTAGCTAGAGAGTAATTTTAGAGAATTCCCAACTAGGCGGATTCTAGTGGCATAATCATGAAAAACACCCATTAGTCACTTAATCGATTATAGTTAACCAAGAAACAACATGAAACATCATAAAATAGCCAAAATTAATCATAGAATGCATAATCATTCATTAATAAACCATTCTTATCTCATAATCTTTCATTTTCAACAAATTTTTAGAGAATTCTGCCCAAGACAAAATTCCACAAAAGAAACGATAGTCAACAAATTACAAAAAAACAAGACAAAGGATTCTTTGAAAGAATTCAGATAGAATGAAAATATGTTGGGAAGATGAAACTCTAGGAAACTGCAGATTTTGGGAAAATAAGGAGAAAACAAAATTTCAGGGAATTCTAGTAGAAGAGGAATTCCGTGAAGAACCTGAAACACTGAATACCGTCATTTTCTCATGACTTCACTCAAATTGATTAAATGATCACAAATTTGAGGACCTTGGTCATGGAACTAGTTTGATTTGAACCTCCCATAGATCATCCTTGGATTCGAGGCTCATCCTAAAACAAATTGAAAGGAAATGGTGATTCCCTAGGCATAAAACCCTAAATTTCAACCATTGATGCATAGAGAAAGCTTGGTTCTTAATTACCTCAATTGCTAGTTTCTCATAAAGGGTTATTTGTGGCCCACAAGTAGGCTACCTCATGATGTAAATGAAAGAATGAGCTTATAACTTACTTGGGACACCATAAATCAGACAATATCAAGCAACCATAGTCTTGTATGCTCAAATATACAAAACTTTGAATTCCAAGCATGCCTAAGATGGAAAGAATCACTCACATTCGATAATCAGAAGTAGGGTAATAAACACATACCATTAAAAAAATACAACTTGATTTCAACAAAGACAAACAACAATATTGAATGCCTGAGCAAGCTACAACAATGATAATGCCCAGGGAATCACAATCAAATCCAACAATTTGCAAATTTAGCATGCCAACGCTAGCCAAGCACCTTAGGATTGAATACTTCAACTCAACAGGATGCAAATGATAAAGTAGAATGGCATAAAGTTCACCAAAAATCAATTAATTACCATCTTCAAAAATTATATAAATTACATTAATGCAATCGACAAGACATCTAGATAGATATTCAGAGAAATCCCAACAAGACGACGGATATTCAGAGAAATATGGTTAGCATGAAATTTTGCGAAGGTTAGGAATTTCTGAACCACAGGATAAAGCAAACAAGACCAAACTTAGAGAGGATTTGGGGAATTTCGTCAGGAGTGGATTTTCCTAATAGTAGTGAAAAACCCGAGATAAGCTCAAAACTTAAGATTTTCGATGAATACACTAAAGGGATCACCAAAGTAAGAAATATAAACACTTAAATTCATTCCAAGGAAAGGTGAATCCCTCAAATTAAAGGGCCAAAACAATAGGAGCAGACACAAAAGAGGGTCCCTATTTTTAGTGGGGCATGTGTGTGAAAATTGCACAACAAATGGCGACTCTATTGGGGAAATGCTCCAGAGCATTTCAATGACAAACTAGAATCAAGAATCTAGAATCTTTGGTTTCGATCTCCCTATCAGAAAAACAAGTCAAAATGTAGGATTAAAGAGTTAAAATCAAAGGTGGACTAAACCTTCCATAAACTAAAAATCCAAGTGTGTGCACATGAGTTCATTTCCCTCCTTGGGCTAATGCAAAAACCAAGTTTAGTTAGGTCAAGCTACGTAAAGACTCTAACTTCATAAGCAACTTGTACAAAGCCTCACTACTAGTCAGGTGTCTATAGCCCTGATGAGGTTATCGTTATGACTCTCTCAAACATAGCTCTATTTCCAGCTAGGCATCCATAGCCTCGATAGAGATATTCAAATACTCTTGATAAGTTGAATTCATTCTTTTGATTTTCAACATTTTCTCTTTTTGATATTTCTTTTCTTTTCACTTTTTTCATTTCAACCTGTGAACAATGAAGTTCATGCTCAAGGTTGAGAACCATAGTGGCACTAAAGTAGAAATAGGATTTTTCACCTAAAAAGACCTCACAGGGACCCTACTACAACCTCAAGATTCTTAAGATGTAAGAAGGATATAAGATTTCAGAATACTTCAAGAAAAAATCAAACCAATGACTCATCCTCTTTAAATCAAACATTTAGATTGCTTGATGATAACAAAAGACCTAGACCATCCATTCAAGACACGTGATTAAATTTCATCAATGAAATACTTAGAACAGTCTAAAATAAAAGTATATTTGACATGCAAGTGCAATGCATCTAGAAGAAAGCAAGAAGACCCCCAAAGCAAGAGTAGAGAAAAACACACCAAACCAAAAGCAAACCAAAACCAACCAAAACTAAAGCAAATGAAAAGAAAAATAGAAAGAGAAACCTATTCTAACCAAAGAAAAGCAAAGAAAGCCAAGAAGAAAAGAAACCTACTCTAACTATGTACAAGAGAAGAGCTAAAAATAGCTCAAGATTGGAAGTAGTGCTTTAAGTACTACCCATTGATAGGCAGTGGGATATCCTCCTCAGTGAGATTTCTTAAGCCAAAAGCATTGTCTCCCAGGATCTCTAAAATTTGATATGGGCCGAGCCAAAGTTTGCCAAATTTACCATGTTCCCCCTTTCGGTCATGTGCTTTATCCCAGTAGAGAACTAAGTTAGAGATCCTAAAGGCTTTTACCTTAGCTCTTCTATCAAACCATCTCTTAACTATTTCCTGATGCTTAGAGAATTTTTCTAAGGCTTCATCTCTTCTTTCTTCAAGGTGTAACATCTCTTGCAAGCAAGCTTCATGCCTATTTTCTTCATCATAATATGCATTAATGAACTATAAAGTGGGGATCCTCAATTGAATTGGAAATATAGGTTCCAGGTGATATACAAGGTGATAAGGAGAGGCCCCTAAGGAAGTATTCTATCTTGTACGATATGCCCATAGAGAAAATCTAAGTTGAGTGTGTCAATCCTTGAGATTCTTCTCTAATAACTTACAGATGACTGTTAAGAGGTTTTTATTGCAAGACTCAGCCAACCCATTACCTTGTGGATAGTAATCAGATGCAAAATTTATTATAACACCATGATCAAAGGCCCAATTGGAAAATTTCAATGATGCAAATGCAAGACCATTATCACAAACTAAAGATAAAGGGCATCCAAAGTGATTGATAATACCTGATTCAATGAAATTAATTACCACTTCAGAAGCACACTATTTACATGAAAGAGCCTCAGTCCATCATGTAAAATAATCAATAATAGTGAGAATATACCTGTGACCCATAGAAGAAGGTGGATTGATGGGACCTATGAAGTCCATCCCCCACTATGCAAAAGTTTTTACCTCAAAGACTGGTTGAAGTGGAAGAGCTACATACTTTTCTCTAGTTGTTGCGGTCTGGCACACATGGAAAGTTTTGACATGACTGTGTGTGTCCTTGAACAATTTGGTCCAATAATAAATATCCCTTAGAATTTGTTTCGCAGTGGAATGTGCAGATCCATGGCCAGTACCATATCTATCGTGAAATTCAGCCATGACCCTTTCGGCCTCCTGTTGCCCCAAACGTCTTAAGTATATATCTTCATGATTCCTTTTGTATAAGAAAACTCCCTTCAACATGAAACTATAACTCTTCAAATGTAAGGCCCTCCTCTATAATGCAATGAAATGGTTAGGACACCTTTGATTCAAAAGATAAGAACTGATATCATCATACCAGGCCCCTAGAGAAACATCTTCAATATCATAATACTAGACCATAATATCAGGGTCCATTTCTGCCATTGTTTGTTTAAGCCCTTGTCCTCTTACCAACTTCATGGTTTGAATCTCAACATAATATTCCTACAAATTGGTCACCCACTTTTCTCTACATTCTCCCAGCTCCATTTGCATCAACAACAGTTTGACTGCAGGATTAGGAACTATTGCAAAGACCTTGTTTCTAAGAATATAATGCCTAAACTTCTTCATAGCTCAGACCAAGGCATAAGCCTATTTCTCCACACTTGGATACCATAGTTCTGCATATTTTAGTGGTTCACTCATAAATTATATAGGGTGTTCATTCCCTTGGTTAGACTTTTAAGTCAACATGCCAGCACAAGAGTGATTAGAAGCAAATGAATATATGTAAAATGTCTTCTCATAATCAAGACTTACCAATACTGGAGCCTCAATAATAGCTCTTTTAATTTCTAAAAATGCTTCTTTTTCCTCTGCACTCCATTCAACTTAGCTTCTTTCTTTAACATGGCATTCAATGGCTTGACTATTTTAGCGAATCCAGTGATGAACTTCCTTACAAAATTGATTTTTCCAAAGAATGACTTCATTTCCTTCTTGCTAGTTGGTGGCTGAATCTTAAGTATGGCTTCCACCTATTCTAGATCAATAGCAATTCCTTTCTCAGAGATAACATGTCCCAACAACTTTCCCTTAGTAACTCCAAAGATGCACTTCTTTGGATTGAGAGATATACAAAATTCCCTACACTTCTAAAACACTTTGCATAAGTTTGCTATGTGGTCTCCTCTCTTTTTTGAAAATATTGTCAGATCATCCATATAAATCATTATGCATTTACCAATTATGCCTTTAAAGGAAATGTCCATAGCCCTCTGAAATGTCCATAGCCCTCTGAAATGTCTTATGCTTGTCTTCATACTACACCATAACCTAGTTGTACCCAGAGTAGCCATCCAAAAAGGACATCATCTGAGAACCATTGACATTATAAAGTACTTCATCCAGTGAAGGTACTGGATAATTGTCCTTTTTTGAGGCCCTATTAAGC